>CM040773.1:28031851-28044351 GCA_022829085.1 Abramis brama | reverse complement strand
AATAAAATCTGAACTAAAGCCAAAGGCTTTTAAAACGTTCCATAAATAAATATGCTCGACTCTGTCGAAAGCCTTCTCTTGATTGATTGATATCATACCAAAATCACCGTCAAAAATGTTTCCACAGTCTACAATGTCTCTAATAAAAGAAACATTATCAAAGATTCTTTTTCCTGGGACACAATATGACTGATCTTGATGAACAATAGATCCAGTGACTTCACACAATCTGATGGCTAAAGCTTTAGACAATATTTTATAGTCATTACATAATAAACTTACTGGTCTCCAATTTATGATGTCATTTAAATCTCCTTTTTTCGGCAATAAAGTAATAATTGCCCTCCGGCAGCTTTGTGGCAGTTGTCCATTTACCAAACTCTCATTAAAAACTGTTACCAATTCTGGACCTATTTCTACCCAAAAAGATTTATAAAATTCAGTTGTAATGCCATCAATACCTGGTGCCTTTCCATTTTCCATTTTTTAAGAGCATTTTCAAGCTCAACTAAACTCAAAGTTTTACAAATTTCCTCATTTGCATTTTTAGTTATCTGTGGTAAATTTTCAAAAAAATCCAAATTACCCTCTTGTTCTTCTGAAATTTCACTTTTGTACAAAACTTTATAAAAATGTACAGCTCTTTTTCTAATATCTGAGGGATTTGTCAATAAAAAACCCTTTTCCAACCGCAAGGCATGAATAAACTTTTTCTGACCATTCTTTATTTCTAAACTAAAAAAGAATTTTGAAGGAGCATCCATTAATTCTGCACTTTGGAAACGTGATCTAATGATAGCACCTTTTGTTGTACAACCTAGCATATTGGCTAACAAATTCTTTTTCTTTTTAATGTGCTCTATATATGTGGCATCTTTTGTGGACTCTGCAAGCTCCTGTAGTTTCATCAACTCTTCTTCTAACACACTCATTGAGCTATTTATGTCTCTTGTGGTGTTGTGAGTATATTGTTGACACAACTGTTTGATTTGTATCTTCACAAAATCCCACCACTGCTGCAAAGTTAAGAAAGAAGCTTTCATAGATTTAGCATTTGTCCAAAACTTTTTAAAAACTTCTCTAAAAAGAGTATCACATAATAAACTAGAAAAATGCATTTACCAAAGCTTGTTTGCTCGGGTGCAATGCACTAACGTTAGCAGGTAGTGGATAAGGGTGCGTTGAAGTTTGCTTGATCTGAGAATTTCAACAATAGTACTTTTTTCAAGATTGTGCAAAAAGGTGAAAAGTTGAGTGCATTAAGAGACATGTCTGCAATGTAGACTAGTGCCAATGGCATTGTTTATGTGGCTTGGTTGTTGGTTTTGAAATAATTGGTTATGAATATACAGCAGAGAGTGGGAGTGTTTTGGGTGATGAAATAGTATTGAAAAGAAGTTGACAGTCTTCATTTACTGTATCCAATAAGCCAATACAAAACTCACCCAGCTGTTCTGTGGTTGAGTGTTCCCTTTGATTAGGAACAAATTTACTATCTCAAATTAAGGTCAACCGTAATTAGCGATGCTTTGATTGCTGCTGTCAGGATGGTTGTCATCACCGACACAGAAACGCTGATTTCTATAGCCTACCGTCCAGGGTTCCAGACTGCGACCAAAATGGTCGCATATGCGACCATTTTTTTGAGAATGTGCGAGTTAAAATTTGATGTGGTCGCATTTGTGCGAGTGCATGGTCATGTACAACTCAGTTAAATTCACGCATGCGCAACAGAACGCCGTTGTATCAGTACATCATGAATCCATTTTCCAAACCGTGTTTTTGACTTATACTGAATCACTACAGTACGCCTATAGGGTGGGAGACATGACATGCAATTCTACCCGTCCATGATGTCATAACCTAATAAAAATGGGTATTTGTTAAAAATACATATCTTCATGTTGTTCCTCTGACAAGATATTATTACAGCATACCATAGCTGTAGTTGGTGTATAAAGACCTTTACTTCAAATTTTTATCTAAACATCAAAATTGTCATGTGGTGTGACTGTCCGGGATATGTGTGACCTTACTAATATGACAATATATATCAGCAAAGTATAAATAATTTATAGATTTACAGTTTAAGTAACAGAATTAGGCCATTTCAACAGACACAGAAAGTGTTGATGTCTGTGGATGATTTTAAAGCAAGTTCTGGCCAAATACATTTTGTCCGTAAAATGCAATCACACTGCAATCTATATTTTGAACGGGCAATAATTTGGACATCATTATGATGAAGAGGTCCACACTCAACCAGGAAGTTGCAGTGTCATCTCTGGAGTGGTTTGCAAGGTCAAGAGTTAAGTTCTGGCTTTTTAATTTTTAATTAAAAAGCTCTGTATCTGATATGCTCACTAGTGGTCAATGTTTTGTGTCTTATGGTGTGACATTATTTACATAAAAATGAAACACTTTTATACGAATTTTACTTATTAATTCTTAAAAAATACATTCCTGCCATGTGGCAATTTACATGCTAAATATAAGCTAGCTGTTTTTAGTTAACCAAGAGATTAGCTTAACTGAACAAAACGTCATATGGTGTGACACTGTATCATATGGTGTGACTATTTTTCTAAGTCACACCATATGATATATTTGTCACACAATATTACATACACCTTTTTTAATGATAAATAAATAACTATTCAAAACATATTCAATGATAATAGTGAATGTTTAATAGTGAACATTAAATTACCTATACAATGAATGTATTTATTTTCAATTTTATACTTAATTTAATGTTCTTGAAGTGAGATGGTGTTTGCTTTACTCATATTTATGAGTTTCTTATAATTTTAAAAGTTTTAAAACAATGTTAGTATGTTTTTTGATTAATGTTAACTGAATTGAATTAATTGAATATTGAATGCAAATAAAATACAGTTTTTGCATTGACAAATTGTGGAGTGGTGCAGTTCATCATATAGCGTGACACTATATAATTTGGTGTGACATTCAGAATTATGCCAGTAAAAATACTTTCTTAATTATAAATCATAAAAAAGTCAACGGAACACAAGAGAAATAGTATCAGCAAGAGTCACAAGCATTTTCATAGATTTATAACCGGGTTTAACATAATTAATCTAAAATATCTGGAAAGGCTGAGGATTGATGACTTACTTTGCATGATGGTTTAGAAAAACAATACAAAATCTAATGAATCTGCACAAAAGAAATGTTAAATCTTAAGATAGTAATGAAAACAATTTATGTTGAAGTTAGTTACTTAGGGAGAGTATATCCCATTTTCATTTTATATAGAATGCTTTTATGTCACACCATATGACAATTTTAGGCATGAATGCAACAAATTGGTGAATAAATCCAATTTCAAATACAAAATCTAAAAGACCACATATATTGTGGGAAATGCAAGAGTCAGTACAACACAACTCAATATTTTTTATGCCTATTATTTTAAGTAAAAAATAAAAACTTTTTTCAGGCTTATATGTCTCCCACCCTATAATAAGTGTTTATATTCTGACTATTTTATCCCGCGGTCGGCTCGGCTGCGGAGTTGCCCAGTG
This sequence comes from Abramis brama, assembly GCA_022829085.1. Classification (NCBI taxonomy): domain Eukaryota; kingdom Metazoa; phylum Chordata; class Actinopteri; order Cypriniformes; family Leuciscidae; genus Abramis; species Abramis brama. Next base: position 28,040,803 of record CM040773.1, on the reverse strand, counting down.
CCTGCGTGACTCGCGGCTCGCCATATACATTAACGGAGAGAAGTAGCTCCGGCTACAATGTTCTTCCGCAAGACACTTGCAGTTTATTTATTAAAGAACGTACATGTCACGCGCATTGCACACTGATGGTGAAACGCGCGAATTAGGAATTCAGGAATTACAAGCAAGCGAGCCAGCATACAGCCTCAGACACAACTGATGACGAGGGCAGGTGCGGACAGGGAGGAACCAAGTGAGCAAAGGAGTATAACAAATACATATTATGTTTATGTTGTATTATACAAAAATTAGGTCAAAATGAACACGTTAACGCATGCGATGAATTATTTCAGTTAAACGCGTTAAAAATATTTAACGCAATTAATGCAGCATCAGATTTTTTCTTTCATCCATTGGCTGCTCTATATTATCACGCTATCATTCATTCAAGTGCTAATAAACAATTCAAGCGTGATAAAACGCAAAAAATAAGAATTTAAATCTGTACTGGCGGCGCGCTGTCTTTATATCTCCTCTCTGTGTGATACACGCAACACACACACACACGACTTAAGCCTGTTTTATGCTTCTGCGTCGAACTGCCGCCGTAGCTACATCGTAGGCTGTGTGTAGCGCGCGTACCCTACGGCGTACCCTGACGTGCACCTCTCCAAAAATGTAACAACGCGTCAATTCTACGCGGACACAAGCGCTGTGATTGGTCTGCCAGAACCCCTCCCTCGGGGTTTCACACGCTTCCTAGGTACACGTCAACGCGGACAACGACACAGAAGTATAAATTAAAACCAACACGTTGCCTACGGCGTATAGGCTCCGGCGTAGGTCCGACGCAGAAGTATAATGAGGCCTTTATGCGCTCAGAATGCCGCTTCAGACAGCGCGCAGCCTTCTCTTTCACGCTTGAACGGACAAAAACACACAAAAAGTATGCCAAAATGTTCAGTTTGTCGAGTATCCTCGTAAGCACAGTATTAAATTAGTTAAAAAGTGTTAAATGACCGCAAAGAGTTGACAACATCGGATGCTTGTCAGATCCAGATCCGCATTGTGTGCATCAGATCTTAAAGCGACAGCAGCCTAATAAACCTGCTTCTGTGATACATTAATGTAAAAAAATCAAATCAAAGAAAAAAGTCAGAGAAAATTACAGTGAAGTCTGAGAGGTGTAACTTTATTCAATTTATGTATATTTCCTACCTAATAGATCAAATATTTAAAATATACTTTATGTTGTTTCACATTAATTTGGAGATTAAATGTGAAATTATTACAATATAAAAATATATTAAAACCTTTAATGTTAAGTGTGATTAATCGCGAATAGGCTAGTTAATTGTTTTAATCGATTGACAGTACTAAATAAAATACAATCAAACATTAAAAAACATACGTGGTGTTTTTTTGATAGTTATTTTGAATGGTTTTCATTTAAAAGATTTAAACATTTTGCCAACATGAGGTCTTGTGTCACTGTCAGTCTTTTTACATCAGTGCAAAACTAGGGTACGCAAATAAGGACAACTATTCATCAGCATGCATTGATTAATTCCATGTTGTAAAAAAAAAAACAATTTGGTGCGACCAAATCATGTGCCGGTGCGACCAACTGAGAAAGTTGGTAGCACCAGTGCAACCAGTGGAAAAGTTAGTCTGGAGCCCTGCCGTCAGTCCTCATATTGTAATTAAATGAAAAACGCTATCGGTTTCACTATTAGCTTACTCTAGCGATGCAATCGCAACAACATGGATAACGCTGTTTGGCCTTGCCTAACTTTATATGACATATGCGCAATATGCTAGAGTTACACATCCCACTGCCATTTCAGGGCTTGAGTTTCGGTGCGGGAATGTGGGGATTGCGCATAATTTAAACCATTCCCGCAAGGTTAGCTTTTATAGTGCGAGAAATTCCCGCACAAATATATTCGCTTCATCTCAGAACAAATGATTAAAAAATAAATTCACAGATGCGAGAAAAAAGATGTCAAACTGTCTTTTATTTTCGAATTTAATTCCTCAATCAGCGCTGGACCGGCATTTTCTGTCTTCCGCTGAGCCCTGGCCGTAGACAGATCATATGTTTCACGCTGTCAATGCAGTGGTCTGCGTTGCACTGATCTTATTCACACTATCGAGTGTAGGTGCAGCATTCTAACATTGAGTCATAATGAGCTGTTTGTGAAGAAATGATCCGCTTCCAAATTATGTCATTTTAATCACTAAATTGAAACATTAAAAACAATTTGCTCTTTATGGTGTGCGAGTGATAGAGCGCGGCAGCAACGAACCAACTGATCAGCTTGCAGCGTAACAACATTGAATGTTCAGCCGAACAGCTGATCATAGCTGTACAGGGCGCCTTATTATTTTTCATCTCCATAAATATATCTAGTAGTAAAGCTAATGCAAGGGCTAGAAATCAATTAATCTTTTGCTGATACTTCCTTGTCATCATTGAGAGCGCAGTTCATGGTTGCATAGCAACGACAGACGGGAGAGCAAGCGCTTGTGGAAAAGAGACGGCGGCGCGCCCGCGCTTTCCACTTGTTTTTACACATTTAAGGTGCGTTCCATTCGACAGGGTCCATAAGCAGTGTTCACTGCTCCCCTACTCCCTGAGCATGGTATATCAGTTGAAGTGGACTTCACTGACAATAACCGTTCATTTGAAACGCCCTGCAAACGTCATCAAAGAAAGTCAACGACGGAGTTGCGCAGATTATGATATAACATAAATATATATAGGACTACATTCATATTTTAATTTTTATTATTATATTATATATTTACAATTATATTGCACTATTTTACAACTACCTAAAATAAAATCACTTTACTTCACAAACTAGCTAAGCTGGCTGCATTCACTGAGGTAAATTATAATCATCAAAAGTAGTATATGTAATATTCACAACAATAACCGTTAAAAATACTGTCATTTGTATAACAATGGCGAAATGTATGAATACTTACACACATACGTAAACTCCTCCATCGTTAGTTATGACCGTTCTGACTGGTGATGACGTGATGCGCGAAATGACAGTTGGGTGATCATCGCTCTCCACTTCCTGTGAAGTGATGTATCGATGTTCCCTTATTCCCTATGCTGTGCGCAGTGCCCTTCGAACTGAACATGTTCGCTCCCTTCGGATTGGAATCTCACTTAAGATGGCGGAAAACCCTGTGAAGTCCACTTCGCAGTCCACAACGCACCTCTAGAGCGACGTTGTTGATTGTTTGAGCATGCACTGAAAAAAACTACTTGTAAGATTTACTTAATAAAATCCTCGTAACAATTTGCACAAGTATATTTTAAGTAAATTTTACTGCCATAATATCAAGTACAACTTACGTGTAATTATCAAGTAAAATCTACTTAGTATTGAACGTAACGCTCATGAAGAAATTAAGTAAAAATTACCTATTTACATTTCATTTAGAAGCTATATTTATTTAAAGTAATTAAGTAAAGTTTATTTATTGTTTTATAATTAGGAAGCTTGCTTTTATGAAATTATGAAGTAAATCTTACCATTTAATGAAGTAAATAAGTAGATTTTATTTAAGTTTTTTTGTTTTCATTTACTTAGTTTTATGAAATTATAATACTCCCTACAATTATGTAAACATTGCTAATTTCTTGAACATAAATTAACATTTTCTCTATATTTTTCACAAATCACACAATTAAAATACAATTAAACAGTTTATTTATTTTTCAGTCATCAAAAAATTCTTCATACAAAAATGGACATTCACAGTCATCTCTTGACACAGGTGCATTCAGTAAAACTTCAGAATTATACTGTAACCCTTGTTTTAAACATAAAAATGTATTTAAAAAAAATTCATGCAAAACATTCAACATTAAAAACAGCACTCTGAAATAGTGAACTTTAAAGAATACTGTACCATTACAACTTTAATGTATTAAAACATCAACAAATGAAAGTTTAAACAGTTATATCATACCATAGCATTTAATACAACTTCATCTTCAATCTTTGAACTTTTGGGGAGAGTTTAAAGGACGAGTTTGGTATTTTACACATAAAGCCCTGTTTTCAGATCGTTTCTGATTAAATAGAATGGTTAAGATTGAAATTTGGACACATGCTTCTGGCCCGAGAATTTTCGGTTTCTGTGGTAGCAAAAAACAAACAAAAAAAAACATTTCCGTTGGCGGAGTAATACCGTACCTCACAGCACATCCAATACAAGTCAATGGAGTTAGACAAAAACTATGATAAAACCTGTTGGAAAGCATATTTTACAGCGATTTTTGTGTGAGCACATCAGTGAACACCCCTGACCACTCGGTGAGTTTCACGTCTTTGTAAACTAAAGTTTAATGCGTTTTAGGAAGGATTGTTCCAGTGCACCTATGCATTCATCTTCGGAACACAAATTAAGATATTTTTGATGAAATCTGAGAGCTGGATCACTCCTCCATAGGCTTCTAAGACACTATAACTTGCTGGCGCAGAAAATGTATTAAAGACATCGTTAATATAGTCCAAGTGACTACAGTGGCTCAATCTTAAGTTTATAAAGCGACGAGAATACTTTTTGTGCGCAAAACCAAACAAAAATAACGACTTTATTCCACTTTTCATTTCCTTCTGGGCCTCGGGTCTTTTCACGTAGTGTTTAAGCGCAGTGCGTCTGTGTTGTACGTCACACGTAGGCTCACTATTGGGCGACGCTGGTCATGTGTGTGATACGTGGTGACGAAAAAAGTATTCTTGTCGCTTTATAAACTTAAGATTGAGCCACTGTAGTCACTTGGACTATATTAACGATGTCTTTAATACATTTTCTGGGCCAGCAAGTTATAGTGTCTTAGAAGCCTATGGAGCAGTGATCCAGCTCTCAGATTTAATCAAAAATATCTTAATTTGTGTTCCGAAGATGAGCGAAGGTCTTATGGGGTTGGAACAACATGAGGGTGAGTAATTACTGACAGAATTTTCATTTTTGGGTGAACTAACCCTTTAAGTGTAAAATACCGAACTTGTCCTTTAAGAAGGCTGGATAAATCGATTGGATCTTCTCCATCAGCACCATGGACAACCAGTATTTTAATGATGTGCTGAGTGATGTCACTGCAGCTGTCCTCCTGCATACAGTTTAGAAAAAGAAAAAATATAATTATTTTGAGAAACAAAAATATAAAGTGACGTCATTATCATAACAGAATGAACACACACATAATCGAAACCATATGGTCTTTTTTAGTATGTTAACCCTTTGATGCGTACGATTAAACCGGTGTGATTATATAGTGCATTTCAGGCATTTAAATACACCTAAGTATAGCTACCACACACATTGTGTAGGTAACTATAAAGTTTACTCTCTTTTTTTCTCCCACTTCACCGTATTCAGTAAGAAAATTCTAACTTTTCCATACAACATTCAACGGTAACTTATAACGTAACGTTAGGCCTACTTCAGCAGGAAAGCGGTTAACGTCAATTTTAAGGCCTAATCATGTTAGCAAGCTACTAGCAGTTACAACGGTATCCAATCAGTTTGAAATTTTTACACGAAAAACAGTGCTTTATCTATAAAACTATTGAAAACTTTTCCGATTAAATATACGTTAACTAATGTAACTTAGGAAGTGAAATGTAAGGGTTATAACGTTAATGTACTGTGGATAACCCAGACGCGTTACACTAATATGACGTCATGTTATAAGATGAGCATTAATGTTTATTGAGTCACGTAAACAAGAATCATAAATCAAAATCCACACAGACCCATGTTTTATTAAATGTAAAACAGAAAGACAAACTTACCTCAAACACGACAAAAAGCAGCCACGCAGCAGCTCACCAATCCGTCTGACCCAAAGTGGCAGTTAAGACTGTCTTGTCCAAACACGCATGTGCGGATTCAAACGCGCTATACTTTTCGATTAAACTTTACTTAAAATTACTATGTTTATGTGAAGTGACTATAAAATGTTTAAATATTACATGCAAATATATAATAAGATTTACTCTTTCCAACCAGTTAATTTATTACATGAATTAAATGTGTAGATATTTAAAATTTTACTTAGAAAATTCTAGTTCTCATTGAATTTTAATTTTATAAAGTAAAAATTATGATGGTTAATTTAATATATATTACTATACCAAAAAGTTCGTTTTTACAGTGTGTGACTGCGCATTTCTCCTTGTTTTCTATTGTTATGCGCAGCATATTTCCCGTGCGCACAAACACAGCCACAGAAAATGAATTGTTTGTTCGGTTAGCGAAGAAGAGCATGATGTATTTTGTATAAAGTTTTTTTTTTTTTTTTTTTTTTTTACTGTTTTGAGAACTGGAAATGCACAATTCATGCATACAAATCTGTATATATTAGTAAATGAAGATGATTAAATTAGACCGATGCAAAAAACGAAATTCATGCCCTGCATTTATTAAGACAAACCTAGTAAAAACGAATGCAGTCTATACACTGACTTGGCAGCTCTGTGAAATGTAATACAACAGTGCCACCTACTGTCTAAATGCATTAACATTAAAAGTGTGTGGTGAAACTTTTGCATAGACATAGGTAAATGGGTTTGTCAATTAGCCTGAAATAAAAAAAAATAAAAAAAATCAGATCTTGTACATCCTCACATTGGAGTCTCGAGTTAATGTACAAAGTTTGGTTTCGATACGTGACAGCGTTCCTGAAATATGAACTACTTCCTGTTTTGGCGACTACGCTGCCGATTTCGTTTGGCTGTGACGGGCAAACGCTTCCGAAAATCAAACTTGGTCCAAGGATCATGTACGTCCAGTTTCGTGAAGATCGGACCAAATTTGTGACCTGTGAAAATTTAGTTTCGCTTTCTGTTCAATCCAATATGGCGGACAAACGATATGGACTCGTGATGTCATCTTCGCGAGCAACTTACACCGGTACTGACCGGACGTTTTAAAGTTGGAACGGTGTCTCTGTCTCAAAGGTCCTAGGCGCAGGAGCTGGCCAAAATTTCACTCCCGGGAATAATAATAATAATAATAATAAGAAGAAGAAGATAGCTTAAGAAGAACAATAAGTGTGCTGCTTTCAGCAAGCACACTTAATAATAATAAGAAGAAAACTTAAGAACAATAAGTGTGCTGCTTTCAGCAAGCACACTTAATTATTGTTAAAATGCCTAAAAGCACTTTTTGATTTCACAAAACTTTTTGCTACAACACATTTTATCAAGCTGTGATCAGAAAGACAAACCGGACTAATGGAACATACTTAATTGATGCTTAAAACCATAGAATCTATCAAGCCTTGCCAGCGATAGCTGATTATCATGAGCGTGAGCCCAAGTATACTGTCTCTGTGTACCATGGAAATTTCTCCATATATCAATTAAGCTATGAGACTTTTTCATTTGAATTAGCCTCTTTCTTGACTGCATATGTGGTTCAACATGATTCAGATCTATGACATTTTCAGTGCAATTAAAATCACCTCCTAACATTAACAAATCATCATTGTTACAATCATTTAAAACATCATCCAAAGTGTTCAAAAAAGTCATTCTTTCCAAAGTCATAGTTGGAGCATATACACAGACAAAAACAAAATAACTATTTTCAAATACAGCTTTGATCTTCAGCAACCTTCCTTTAATTGTTTCCTCTACATTATAGGAATATGGAGTAAAGTTTTTAGAAAATAACCGCAACTCCACCACTCAATGAAGTATAATGGCTTGAAATCGCTAATCCATCAAATTCTTCAACGCATTCTACAGCATTTGATACATCACTATGGGTCTCTTGTACAAACAACACATCAATTTTCTTATGTTTCATTAATTCAAATATTTGAGCTCTCTTCTTAAAATCCCTTGCTCCGTTAAAATTCAAGGAAGCAAGATTTATTTCCCCCATAAAGGATAAAAAAAGAGAGCAAAAGAAATAATAAAGCCATAAAAGATGCATCAATTTATCCATTCTGGGTGGTTTCACTGGGCCCACCTGACTGACTACTTTATTTTGTAAGAATTTTCTTAAGACGGTAAACCTCTTGATTAGTGAAACAACTTTCACTTCTAAAAATCTTTACCTTCTCAATGAACTGTACTATGTCAGGAAAATACTCCTCTAGTTTGACCTTTTTCACATTTTTCGTCATTTTCAAAACGGACTTAATATCTCCAACAGTATATGTACGACTAGAGAAACCACTTTTGGGAAGACTAACAGTGACACTACATTCTGATAGGGCTGGGCAAAAAAATCGATTTTTCGATTAATCGTTTTTTAAAATGTGGTCGATTCAAAATCGATTCTCAAACGCCAAGAATCGATTTTTTTCCATGTTTATTTAATCTATTAACGTTACCCAAGTAGTTTTCCTCCAGCTGTTCATAGGTTTGCAAACTCCATTTTATAGCTAATGCTGTGAGATTTTATGTTAGTTTTATCTAAATCATAAAATAACCTCAACTAGTGCTGAACGTTTAATCATATCGCAATCGCGATGTCAAGCCTATAAGCAATTAGGCTATATGGCGCAAAATGCTGCGATTTTATATGAAATAAACAAATTTTGGCTTTTAACACAATTAATGCAGCATCTGTTAATTTTTTGTCATCCTTTGGCTAGTGTTACATGTATTCATGTAACACTAGATCTTATTCATGCAAACGCTTTTAAACCATTCATGCGCGACAAGACAAAAAAGAGCTCGCTGCCTGTGAATGTCCTGACTGTGACAGAAAAACTTGCGATGATATCGTGCGTGCGCACAAGACAGCCCAGAATAGAGTTATCTTTCGCGCTTGAACGAACAATAACACACACAATTATGCCAAAATGTCTTTTTGTTGAGTATTTTCATAACATAAGAGCAGTCTTATGATGAACGTGAAGAGTTATGACTCTTGAGAGAACGAGGCGCGTGTGAGATCCGCGTCTCTGAGAATAGCGGCTGG
>CM040773.1:27810612-28031611 GCA_022829085.1 Abramis brama | reverse complement strand
GAAACTGGTTGCTATGGTGTGGCTATGAAGATTTTAGGCCATTACTTATTGGTTGCTTGATAATATAAATCCTCTGAGGGAGAGAGAGAGGGAGAGACGCAGGGCTGTCAGGCCCTTTTGAGTCTGTGTGTGTGAAAACGGCAGTTTGGATTCAAATGTTTTTAGAACTCCCCAATGTAAGTCAATGGGAGTTTTTCCGAGTTTTGATCGTCATTTTTAGGAAAACCGTAAGTCCGATCAGTCTGAAAAGATATAGCAACGCGAGTCAGATCAGTTTGAGTGTCTGAGCCGAGTTTGGAGTATGTAGAGTTAAAGCTCTAGGAGGAGTTTCATATAGAAATTTTAGTCTCGGAATAATAATAATAACTAGATGCGAAAGTTCGTCGAGACAAACTTTAAGTTGGCTTGAGAAAGTTTGGACCAGAAAGTTTTTTGCTAGGCGGTTGCTAGGGTATTCTGAGTGGTTGCTAGGCAGTTGCTAGGATATTTCTGGTGGTTGCTAGGGTCTTTTGGGTGGTTGCTAGGCGGTTGCTAGGGTATTTTGGGTGGTTGCTAGGGTGTTCTGGGTGGTTGCTAGGCGGTTGCTAGGGTGTTCTGGTTGGTTGCTAGGCGGTTGCTAGGGTGTTGTTAGGCGGTTGCTAGGGTGTTCTGGGTGGTTGCTATGGTGTTGCTAGGCGGTTGCTAAGGTATTCTGGGTGGTTGCTAGGTGGTTGCTAGGGTATTCTGGGTGGTTGTTATGGTGTTGCTAGGCGGTTGCTAGGGTGTTCTGGGTGGTTGTTATGGTGTTGCTAGGCAGTTGCTAGGGTGTTCTGGGTGGTTGCTAGGCGGTTGCTAGGGTGTTGCTAGGCGGTTGCTAGGGTGTTCTGGGTAGTTGCTATGGTGTTGCTAGGCGGTTGCTAAGGTATTCTGGGTGGTTGCTAGGCGGTTGCTAGGGTGTTGTTAGGCGGTTGCTAGGGTGTTCTGGGTGGTTGCTATGGTGTTGCTAAGGTATTCTGGGTGGTTGCTAGGCGGTTGCTAGGGTGTTCTGGGTAGTTGCTATGGTGTTGCTAGGCGGTTGCTAAGGTATTCTGGGTGGTTGCTAGGCGGTTGCTAGGGTGTTGTTAGGCGGTTGCTAGGGTGTTCTGGGTGGTTGCTATGGTGTTGCTAAGGTATTCTGGGTGGTTGCTAGGCGGTTGCTAGGGTGTTCTGGGTGGTTACTATGGTGTTGCTAGGTGGTTGGTAGTTGTCACAGATGGTTACTATGGAGTTTTGATATAGTTGTTTGCATGATCTTGGCATGATTTAGCACTTAACTAATCGCTATTAGCATGTAGCTATTCACTGCTAGCATGTGTAGCATGTTGGAAGTGCTGTTTGCTAGCATGAGTCAAAAGAGCCAAACCTAATCTCTATACGATGTTCTGATACAGAGATATAGGTCTTGCAAAACGGTTGCTAGGGTACTCAAGTTTGGTTGCTATGGAGTTGCTTGGGAGCTGGGAGCTTTAAACGTAAGAAGTTTAAAGTGGTTTGAAGTTTAAAGTAGTTTACAGTAGTTTGAAGTTTATGACAGATAGATAGATAAGTTAATAGATAGATAAACACACACACACACACACACACACACACACTAACTCGCTCACACACTCACTCAGACACACACACGCACACAAGAGTTTATGAGTTTATAAGTGTATGAGATTTTGAGTTTTGAGTTTATAAGTTTAAATGAGTTTAAGAGTTCAGAGTTTATTAATTTATGAGTTTAATAGTTTATAAGTCTATGAATTCATGAGTTTATAAGTTAATTAGTTAATCTCATACACTTATTCTAATTATAAGTGTATGAGTTTAGAGTTCATTAGTTTAAATGAGTCTCAATGGCTCATATAGTATATAGAACGGCAGTTTGGTTTAGTCTTCAAGGTGTTTAGATTTAAATTTTCGACATACACACACACACAAGCACGCACGCACAGACTCTCACTCTCTCTCTCTCTCACACACACACTATCTCTCTCACACACACACTCACTAACTCACTCACACACACACAGACAAGCTCATTAACACACACACACACTCACGCACATAGACACACACTCTCTCTCACACACACACACACACTCAGAGTTTATATGAGTTTAGAGTTTACAAGTGTACAAGTTTTTGAGTTAAGAGTTTATAAGTTTAAATGAGTGTGTACGAGTTTTTGAGTTTACACACACACACACACTCACACATAGACACACACGCTCTCTCTCTCTCTCACACACACACACACACACGTTTTGAATTTAGAGTTCATTAGTTTAAATGAGTCTCAATGGCTCATATAGTATATAGAACGGCAGTTTGGTTTAGTCTTCAAGGTGTTTAGATTTAAATTTTCGACATACACACACACACAAGCACGCACGCACAGACTCTCACTCTCTCTCACACACACACACTATCTCTCTCACACACACACTCACTAACTCACTCACACACACACAGACAAGCTCATTAACACACACACACACACACACACACACACACACACTCACGCACATACACACACACTCTCTCTCTCACACACACACACACACACTCAGAGTTTATATGAGTTTAGAGTTTATAAGTGTACAAGTTTTTGAGTTAAGAGTTTATAAGTTTAAATGAGTGTGTACGAGTATTTGAGTTTACACACACACACACACACACACACACACACACACACACTCACACATAGACACACACGCTCTCTCTCTCTCTCACACACACACGTTTTGAGTTTAGAGTTCATTAGTTTAAATGAGTCTCATTGGCTAATATAGTATATAGAACGGCAGTTTGGTTTAGTCTTCAAGGTATTTTGATTTGAATTTTCGTCGGTTTGAATTTTTTAGAACTCCCAATGTAAGTCAATGGGAGTTTTTGAATGAGTTTTTTCGAGTTTTGATCGTCATTTTTAGGAAAACCGTAAGTCCGATCAGTCTGAAAAGATATAGCAACTCGAGTCAGATCAGTTTGAGTGTCTGAGCCGAGTTTGGAGTATGTAGAGTTAAAGCTCTAGGAGGAGTTTGATACAGAAATTTTTAGGGTCAGAAGAATAATAATAATAATAATAAGTTTAAATAGGATTTCAATATGTTGGCTCTCTCAAGCCAACTTAATAATAATAATAATAATAATAATAATAAGTTTAAATAGGATTTCAATATGTTGGCTCTCTCAAGCCAACTTAATAATAATAATAAGTTTAAATAGGATTTCAGTAAGTTGGCTCTCTCAAGCCAACTTAATAAGTTTAAATAGGATTTCAATATGTTGGCTCTCTCAAGCCAACTTAATAAGTTTAAATAGGATTTCAATATGTTGGCTCTCTCAAGCCAACTTAATAATAAGTTTAAATACAATATCAGTAAGTTGGCTCTCTCAAGCCAACTTAATAATAATAATAATAATAAGTTTAAATAGGATTTCAATATGTTGGCTCTCTCAAGCCAACTTAATAAGTTTAAATACAATATCAGTAAGTTGGCTCTCTCAAGCCAACTTAATAATAAGTTTAAATAGGATTTCAATATGTTGGCTCTCTCAAGCCAACTTAATAAGTTTAAGTACAATATCAGTAAGTTGGCTCTCTCAAGCCAAAAAAATTTTAAATTTCGCGGTCTTTCTCCTGCTATTGACGCAACTTGAGATTTTAAATATTAGCTATAGAATATACACGCTTTACATATACAATATAAAATTTAATTCAATCTTACCTTGCATATAGCAGCGGGATTTAGCATTCTACATAAAGCTACCACATAATAACACTTAAACAGCTCACGTTAGCTACAAGTTATCGCGAGAACAGATTTAGATCAGGCATACTACTGGCATACTAACTGGGTCCTCAGGGTTACAGAATACTATACGGGTACAGAATACTATACCACACCGGCTCAAAGTTGCAAGTGCGTATTTTCCGCTCACGGGCACCAGGGGGGTGCGAAACGACCACCATTCAACCCGAAATAAGTAATATAACCATTCCAATGAATCCGAAGATGTTCAGTTAAGGTAAAAAAGTTACTTAGTTCACCTTTAAAGCAGGGCTCAGTAGTTTTGGGATTTCTTCGCTGTATTCTTGCTTTTTGCTCGCAGGTTTTTCTCTAGAGCTCCCCCCACAGCTTCGGAATAGATATTTGACAACACTGTTGTAAAAACTCTTTGGCGATTCTCAGACACCATGGCTAGTAGATCAACGACATCAAAGCAGATGGGACATTCTTTAAAACGTCTTCTTCATTCGGGTTCAAACAGCGTGAGGGAGCGCAATAATGACAGCATTTTAGCAGATTTCTTTTGGCCGTAAGGCAATTGTTTACATCGCGAGACCTGATATCACGCGATACTTCCTGATGCGGCGGCCGGCGGCCCGCCGGCTCAAAGTTGCAAGTGCGGATTTTCCGCTCACAGGCACCAGGGGGGTGCGAAACGACCACCATTCAACCCGAAATAAGTAATATAACCATTCCAATGACACCGAAGCTGTTCAGTTAAGGTAAAAAAGTTACTTAGTTCACCTTTAACGCCCATTTAAGACATAAACTGTATTTAAGTGAATAAACTGTTTAAGTGAATCTCCAAGACGGCCATTTTGACATTTTTGTGTATATTTGATCGTTTAGATGCGCACACAAAGCCCAAAATATACGTTGCTTGTCTCGTACAGAATCTATTGAATCAATTTTGGTACTTTTAATAGCCTTTTATTATCAAATGCGTCCCATTTTACGCGTTTTTAAGATTTCCACTCTGTCGGATGGTTTCAAAAACCCCGTCGCTGTCTAAACGTTTTCACCCGCGAGCGTTCTCGTGTAAACAGGGCCTAATAGTTTCATTGTTGGGACTAAAAACCTAAAACTGGAAGCCATAAAAGATCACGAATCATCCAAATGCCACATCCAGGTAAAAAAGAGAAATATATATATGAGAGAAAGAGAAGATGTCAGTATTTCATTGAGACTTGAGATTAAATAAACTGCTTAAGTATTATAGTAGCAATTTCTTCGTAATATTTTCAGGGCAAAGAATTGACTCGGGTCTTCGTTCAAGTTTCATTTGTTTACTGAAAGTTCTTGCACAAACAGAAAATAAACAATAAATAAACTCCAGTCAAAAACTTTGTTGCTCCGTCTTCATCATTCAAGAAAACATCACTCTGATCGTGTGTAGCCTAGGCTATTGTTTCTTAACTATAATATGTTATAATAAATAACAGCACGAGCCTCAACAGCGCAACTTTGTTACTTTGTATACCTAATGTACTGACAGTAACAAAGTTGCGCTGTTGAGGCCTATATTAAAATAATATAGGCCTATAGGCCTATATTATTATCAACTATAGGCTATCAATCGCCACTTACATTAAATTTAAATAAAACAGAATCACCCTCACGTTTTCGGTGATTCGGAATATTTTTATAATAATTTTTTTTTTTTTTTAATCAGGGCATTTGTCCGGATGGGCTACAATTCTCTCTCATTTTTCCCTTCAAAAAAAGAAAGAAAGAAAAAAAACACACGTGTCCCGGACAAAGTATATGGTCCCAGACAAGCGTTATTGTCGAGTCCTCCTGATATGTTTTCCTTGATTGGTTTTCCATGAAGAGAATTACGTTGTTGAAAACGAAAGTAAAGTGACGCACGTTCATTGCTTTTTACCGTGATGAGAGTTCCGTGTCTTTATTAAACTCAACACAAAATTATTTATCTGTCATCCACCCTCGATTAATTGGAATGGAATGTTTTTATTACTTATCCGCGCAGCAGCACGAGCAGCACTATACGGTTTGAAAATGGACACAAGTGGTAACCGCAACAGAACCGTCACGGTGGAAAAACTGTATCTGACCATGACTGTCTGTCCGAGTTTTGTCGAGAGCCGGAGTCGGCACGAAATTTGACGGAGGCGGCCGCCTCATAATTCTCTATGCAGGAAAAACCCTGAATTTATATTTTCAAAAAATTTAAAAAGAGTTCTTTCAAACGATACCTACCTTTTGACTCTCCTTGCTATAGTTTTGGAGTTATTATGATTATATAATTTTTATATAGTTTGGGGCAAAATTTGCTGTTTCAGTCTTACCAGTTCATTTCTCTCTGTGTGTGTGTGTGTGTGTTTGTGGGTGTGGGTGTGTGTGTGTGTGGGGGGGGGTGTCTTATTTGCACTCTTGATATTTTAGAGCGTCACCTCTTCATTGCTGTACACTTTTTTTCAGCACAGTGGCTGATCTGTAGCTTGTACCACCAAAAGTTTCTCTGAGTTTTCCTATTTTTTTCGTATTTCCCATTCATTTCCTATGTCGCCCGTTTTCGGGCGGGAGGAAGCTAAGTGTGACTTTTTTTTTTTACGACCCTTTAACATATCAGAATCATCTCCTTGATTTTTTTTGTGTGTTCATATAGGTAATAAAACAAAAGTCACCAAGTTTCACCCCCATCCGATGAAGCAAAAAAATTAAACAATTCGAAACGTTAAAGTTTTCGCCCGTTTTCGGGCGAAGAAGCCCAGAGGGTTAAAGGCGCTAAGAACACTTTCAATACTAAAATGGAGCAAACCATTACAACTTAAACAGGGGGGTGTTCAACGAATGTACATAAATAACATGAACCTAAATTATACTTAAAAATTTAAGCCTTTAGTGTTAAATTATAATTATTCCAATTATGGCTCTTACAAGTATTGTAGATCTTGTAGTATTAATTTTCACATGCAGTTACACATTGTCGGTTAAAAACAAGAAAGTGGCTGGTAGATTTTGAAATCCACCAGCCACAGTGGCCAGTGGACAAAAAAGTTAATTTCCATCCATGCCTCAAATATCTTCTTTTTTAATTATTGGAAGCCTAAATCTAAAATAAAATTTGTTATTTTCACACACACACACACACACACACACACACACACTGTGTGCTCTCTCTTTAGCAAAAATGCATCACAGACAAATGGTTTAATATTATTATATTATATATAGAAGTGGCTGGCGGGATAAAATTTGCAAGATAATAATTTCTTAATAGCAATAATAAATAGCATGTGTGCTTTCTTAATTTCTCCAGTACCGACAGCAGAACCGATAACGTCCGAGCTTATCGATCCAGCGGTCTTTCATAATTCAGCACCAGGGCCCGTTTAATACCGGGTTTCGGTACCCATCTCTGAACCAATCAGTCTTTTCCAAACTATCTAACGTTGACAACGTTCTTCCTTTAGTTGGGCTCATCTCTTTGAAGCTTGCATGGCCATAAAGTTCTTAGCTGGGGGTTTTCGTTGGTTAGCGTAGACTGGCTGGAGCCTGGATTTGATGGTTCTGGATTTTATGGTTCTGGATTGGTGATTTGGGGTCTGGAGTGTTGAGTTTTGTGGGGAAGAATTATGTTTGAACGAATCACCTGGAAAATTCATTTGTGTTTGGTTCGCCCTCAAATACTGCACTGAACCACCTAAGTGGATTAAAGCTGGCCAATATTAGGCTACCTGGAGAAAAATGTACCGAAAATTGCCAGAACATGAGAAAAGCAATCCACGTAAGCAGTGTGTAACATGAAACGGAAAAGTCTTGCCCATTCCGTGAATGCAGCAACAGGTGTTGACAATCACCTCCAAAATCAGGAAGTAGAAAAGGAAACAGCAATTTTGGAGATGCCTTTTGATGTGACTCGATTTACCCTCCAAGGGTAAAACATCAAATTTAGAAGATTTCTCTAATGGCAACTTTCTTGGCACACTTGAGTTGCTATCACACTATGATCGCCTTTTGCGTGGAAAACAAAAAAGAAAACGCATAGTAAATGAGAGCTCTCAAGATGATGCAAGTGGAGACAGTGACTGAATCACTCAGGTTATTCACATTCAGAGATAGTGATTTCAAACCCAATCTCTTCTTTGTTATTCTTAACAGCATCATTAGTGAACTGAGCTGAAGGTTTCAGACCACAACAGAAATATGTGAAGCGTTTGCTCCCGTTCTGATGCTGACCGTGATTATCTTTGTTACGTCCCAGGACGTATTGTTTCTTTTTGTTTGTATGTGTATTAGGGCTGGACCAAAATATTCGAATATTCGTTTGGTGGGTTGGTATTCGATTTGAAAATTTGACATTCTAATATATTCGTGTTTTTTGTGTTTTTTTTTTTTTTTTTGCACACCTGGCATCCCCCTCGAAACGGTTCTCATTCGCACTTGAATGTGTTCAATACTATAAAATCTGACGAAATACAATACTCTTTTTTACAATTATCTTTATCTTTATCTTATCCTTGTTATACTTAATAAATATATTTGCTTCTTCTTGGCCTACTAAACTGTTCCTGCAATGGGAGTATTCTCTGGCTAGAGCGCAGAACAGCGGAGTGTGTGTGGACAGAAGTGCATGCCTGAGCTTGTATTTTGGGTTAAGCTGCGTTGCTTTGACATTATGGAAAATAGAATAATAGATACAAAATTTATAAGCTTTTTTTTCAAATCAAATCAAATCAAGTATATTTGTATAGCGCTTTTCACAATACAGATTGTATCAAAGCAGCTTCACAGTATTAAATTAAAATAAAATAATACAACAAGGTTTGTTTCTAGTGGAATTTATTGATTGATAGAATAAAATTAAATATCCCCAACTGAGTAAGCCAAAGGCAACAGTGGCAAGGAACCGAAAAAACTCCAAGTGACCTAATGGTGTCCTAAAACTCCATCAGGTGACCTAATGGAGAAAAAAAAAATCCTTGGGAGAACCCAGGCTCAGTCGGGGGCCAGTTCTCCTCTGGCATTTATGAACTAGAGGCCGGATTGTAGTTTGAACTGTAAGATTAACAATATTATATGGATTCCTGGCCGAAAAGATGCGTCTTTAATCTAGTTTTAAACTGGGAGAGCGAGTCTGAGCAACGAACAGTATCAGGAAGACTATTCCAGAGTTTCGGAGCCAAATGTGAAAATGCTCTCCCTCCTTTGGTTGATCTGGATATCCTAGGTATGACCAAAAGCCTTGAATTTATTCATCTTAAAGAGCGCGATGGATTATAGAGAGCCTAAGTCCCTCCCCTTCCGGTCGACCACCATGGGACCTTATTTCAAAATATTAAAAATATTGTATGGTAGTCAATGGCGAGAGACAACAAATATTTTGATCTCGTTTGAATTGTGCCCTGATTTACACATATGATGCTTGTCAATTTAAAAGATACATTTTAAAGTCAAGAAAGTCGCAGCTTGATGTAAAACTGCTGAGGTATAAGACTGTGGAAATACGTAATTACAAAGACTACAAACCCAGAAGGCGCACATGCGACGTCATACCTTTTCTCTCAATGAATGAAGCTAACTTTACTGAAGCTAACGTCTGTCATTTTTTCTATAGTCTTACATTATAATCGTAACGTTACGCCGTCATGCCTGAGTGTTTTGAGCCAGAATACACACATACGAGCAACGGATCTTGTGACGTACATAGTGCGAGACGAGAAATGTAGTTCATTGAGCGATTTTCACATAAAACTAAACGTTACTCTTCTGTTTTATGACAAACTGTGACTTTCTTGACTTTCATAATTACCTTTTAAATTGACAAACATCATATGTGTAGTTGAGGGCACAGTGCAGACGAAATAAAAAGATAAGTTATCTCTCGCAATTGACTTCCATACATATTTTTTCCGAAATAAGGTCCCATGAGCCAGAAGCGGAGGGGCGATAGAAGATCCGTTAAATAGACTGGAGCTAAGCCGTTTAGGGCTTTATAAGTCAGTAGCAATACCTTATAATTAATACGGAACTTTATAGGTAGCCAATGTAGTGATGATAAAATCGGTGTTATATGATCATATTTTCTTGATCTAGTAAGAACTCTAGCAGCTGCATTTTGAACTAACTGTAGCTTGTTTATTGAGGATGCAGGACAACCGGCTAATAAAGCATTACAGTAATCTAGTCTCGAGGTCATGAATGCATAAACTAAATTTTCTGCATCAGAAACTGATAGCATATTACGTAGCTTAGCAATGTTTCTAAGGTGGAAAAAGGCTGTTTTTGTAACATACGAAATATGATTTTCAAAAGACAGGTTACAATCGAGTATAACACCCAGGGGTGCGTTCTCCGAAACTACCTTAACGCTACGTCGTTCTTAAGTTGTACCTTAAGAAGTACCTTATCGTTAATACGTGGTTTCCGAAACCTTCTTAGTTAAGTATACCTTCTGTAAGTCATACGTTCGTAAGGTTGGTCTGGAGCGCTCTTAGCTATACCTTATCGCTGCTGACGGTTCATCCCGCTAGTGGCCACCACTACGCAAAAAGCTTTTTTACATCGCAGTTTAATTACACATAGAAAATTGTATATGAACATTTAATATAAAATCTGATTTAGTATTAAAATTACATTTTTACTTAACTTTAAAATTTTACACATAAAATACTTAAGTTGTTATAGCCTACACCCAGTGTATGGAAGTGTTTTCATTAATAAAGTTTCCATACACTAATGGTTGTTAGCTTTTTTAATTAAAGGCACATCAGCTGGCGAACCATTTGACAGAAAAGGCTTAGGAGTCTATATAAAGAAAGATGAGTTGCACAAACTTTATAGCTATGGCAGCGAGACAGCTAATACTTGTTTTAAATCAAAGACGGCGCCGTCCACGGAGCCAGTTAGTGTATGTCAACTACATGGCTGGTGGATAATCAGCATACGTTGTGGAGAACATTAATACACTTATGGCCGTGAGGGTTTGGGATTGCACACTTGCTAAATTATAAACACATACTCATATTTATTTCTGCATGTACATATTTCAATGAGCCCCGATAAATGCAGTTTGTACTATTTCTAAAACGCTTCTTTATAAAGAACATTGTTTTCTCAATACTTTACCTATACCGCTATGAAGGAAAGAGCGCACAATCGATCATCGAGGCATCGATATCAACCTATTCAGCGCCTCCACCATGGACAGCGCCTGCTAAGGTCGAACTTAAGAAGGTTTACCTTAAGCAACATCCTAAGGTATAGTTCGGAGAACACACGTAGGAAAGGTATACCTGTAGTTAAGGTGTACCTTTTGAGTCTTCGTAGCGCGCTAAGAGACAACGTTATCGGAGAACGCACCCCAGGTCTTTTACTGTAGAGGATAAAGTAACAGGACATCCTACAATGTCAAAGTTGTATTGTGAGAGGTTCTGTGTGCGGTTTTTTGAATCGATAAGTATTACCTCTGTCTTGTCTGGATTTAATAAAAGAAAATTACGCGTCATCCAATCTTTGTTGTTTCTGGTGTTTCCGGGGCGCTCTCTTGTGTGCGACCCACTACAGCAAGCACCGTCTTTTGGTTGTTTTATGTGGTTTTTTTTATGTTTTAAGCGATTTTTGAACGCTGTGTGCATGCGTGTATAACAACGGAGCACAGAGATGTGGAATGTGGGGTCGTCTTCGCAACTTTTTTTATTTGTTTTTATCATTACGCTGGTTTGCTGCACCTGTCGAGGGGAAATGGCTGTTCAGCAGCATGGATATCGTCTTGTGTTTACCAGAGAGCTTCTCCTGTCACTACGTTTTTCAATGGAGGGTGAGATACCGATCACAATACCGGCAGAGATTTTTGTGCCTCTCCATACTGACCGGAGTCCCCCAAGGCGGCTACCGCGGAGGAAAAGAGGTAGGAGGGGAGGCATCAAGCGTAGAGCTAATAAGTTTTGTCTTGATGACCGACGCCGGCTGCCCCCTCTGCCCTCTGTCTTTTTATCTAACGCGCAGTCCTTGAGGCGCAATATTGACGAGCTGGAGAGCCTGGTAAAATTAAGACAAGAGATTAAAGAGTGCTGCCTGCTGGGGATTACTGAGACTTGGCTAAATGAGAGCGACCTGGATAACGAGATGGCGCTCACTGGTTTCGGCTGTCCCATCAGACTGGACCGCTCCAGGGAGACGACAGGAAAGAGCCGTGGAGGAGGCGTCTGCTTCTATGTAAATCAGAGGTACTGTAAAATTATTCATGTGAGGGAAAAAATCTGTACTCCTGATATTGAGTTACTCACCCTCTCTTTACGACCTTTCTATTTACCACGTGAGTTCCCTCAGCTGTTTTTTACGCTGATGTACTGTCATCCCCGTGCTAACGCCACTGCAGCCACACAAGTGATTGAGGATTTATCCCAGCGGTTGGATACTATTTGCAGTGATGCTCCCAAATTTTACATGGGGGATATGAACCATGTTCGTTTGGACAAGGTCTTGCGGACATATGACCAATATGTGACTTGTATAACCACGCAAAGAAATACCACACTGGACTTGTGTTTCGGAAATGTAAAGGAAGGATATAAGTCTCTTCTCATGCCAGGGTTGGGGGCTTCATACCACAACAGCATCTTCCTTGTGCCAACTTATGAACCTTGTATTAGACGTCGGGAGGGAGAATCAAAAACTGTTAAGCTTTGGACAGAGGACAGTATATCCTCCCTCCAGGCTTGTTTTGAGTGTACGGACTGGAAATGTTTTTTCGATGGTTGTGGGGACAATATTGATGAACTCTCGGACACTGTTTCGTCCTATGTCACTTTCTGTGTGGACACTGTTATTCCAGTCAAAACCGTTATCACCTTCCCCAATAATAAACCATGGGTTACCAAAGATCTAAAAACAGTGATTAATAGGAAAAAAAGATCTTCTTTACTGGTGACTCATTGGAGAGAAAGTCTGTATCCAGAGAGGTTAGGGCTGAAATAGTAAAAGCCAAAAGTAAGTATAGGGAAAAAATAGAAAAACAATATGTAAATGGCGACCTTAGGTCAGCATGGCGGGGGATTAAATCTATGGCTACAATTAATCAGTATGGTAATGAACCCAAGCAGCAGATCAGCCTTAACAGTGTTCAGGATGACTGTTTGCCTGATGCTTTTAATACTTTTTTTTTAAGATTTGAAACGTCTGATTTCATGCATGATGTCTCCAGGTTGAAAAACTCCTTGACACCATGTAGTGATATTAAAATATCTCAAGAACAAGTTGAGGTTCTATTTAAGAAAACAAAAAAGAGGAAAGCCCCTGGCCCGGACCTTATTTGTGGTCACACATTACACCACTGTGCTGGACAACTCAGTGGTGTTTTTTCCCATCTTTTTCAAATGTGTGTTGATAACTGTAAGCTCCCAACTATTTGGAATTTTTCCACTGTTATTCCTATCCCCAAAATCAATAGAGCTAGGGAATTACAAGATTTCAGACCTGTGGCGCTTACTTCTCTTGTAGTAAAAAACCTAGAGAAAATCCTAAAAGAAGAGGTTCTTATCTTGGTCGAGGGCAAACTTGATTCTCTCCAATTTGCCTATCAGAGGAATAAAGGTGTGGATGATGCTAAGCTTTTTATCCTGGACACACTTTATAAGCATCTGGAGAAACCCAAATCTCATGCCAGGCTTCTATTTGCTGACTTCTCATCAGCTTTTAACAAAATGCAGCCTCTCATTTTGATTGAGAGGCTTGCTTCTTATTTTAATCTGCCCGACCAGCTTTTAGCCTTGTTTTTAAATTTTCTGACTGATAGGACACAGAGGGTTTTAGTAAATGGGGTTACTTCAAAAACCCAGGTCTCCAACACAGGTTCCCCACAAGGCTGTGTACTTTCCCCGCTACTGTTCATTTTATACACGGACAGTTGTAGGTCTCTAAAAGAGGACAGTTTTCTTGTTAAATTTTCTGATGATACTGCTCTGCTGTCACTTCTCCATGGCACAGAGTCAGATCATGGACGTGCACTTCCTGATTTTGTAAAGTGGTGCGATGACAGCCTTCTTGATCTTAATGTTCTTAAAACTAAGGAACTCATTATTGATTTTAGAAAAAAAGGGACAAATACTTCAGTATGCAGGATCCATGGTGAGGATGTGGAGATCGTAAATTATTATAAATATCTGGGTACGGTTTTTGATTCTCAACTGAAGTTTGAAAGGAACTCTGAATCAGTGGTCAAACGGGCCCAGCAGAGAGTACATTTATTGCGCAGGATAAATTCCTTCGGGGTTTCTAAATCTATACTGTGCACTGTGTATTTGTCTTATATTGAGAGCCTTCTTACTTTTTCTTTTATTTGTTGGTTTGGTAACATTTCAGTGAAGGACCGAAACTGTTTAAATAATATTGTGAAAGTCTGCTCCAAAATTATTGGAATCCAAATGTGCGACCTAAATTCTCTTTGGGAGAAACGTGTTCTTCATAAAGTAAAAAGTTTGATGAACCAACATCATATTCTGGGAGATAAATTTGTTCTTATGCCATCAGGTCGGCGTTATTTGCAGCCCCCTAGAAAGACAAACCGTTATGGAAGATCATTTATTCCTTCAGCAATTATGTTGTTAAACAGTGAGCTGAGGAAATAATTATGGACTGATCTGTTCTTGGCACTATGCACTTTAGGAGCTACGGATATGTGCAATTCACTTTCTATTTACTTTTTATTGTGTGTGTATGTATGTATGTATGTGTTTATGTATGTGTGTATATGTACATGTGTGTGTGTGTATGTAGGTTTTTATTTTATTTTATTTTTTTATATATAAACGGTCCTTGGATCCGGACCCTGTCATGTTGCCCTTGTTATATACTACATGCTATGGCTGTGTGAATGGTTGTATGTCTAGACGGTGTACTGTAGAAACTGAATTGCCCTTTGGGGATTAATAAAGCTATCTGTATTTTGTATCTTTAACACACTCTGTCAATTTGGATAATTTAGCGTTTTCATCCGGCCGTGATGAAATATATATTCGAGTGTCATCAGCATAACAATGGAAACTAATTCCATGTTTCCTTATAATATTTCCAAGTGGCAGCATATATATTGAGAATAATAGAGGGCCTAACACAGATCCTGCGGCACTCCATAGTTTACTGGAGTTATGATAGATTTTTCTCCATTTAAATAGACAAAATGGTAGCGGTCAGATAAGTATGATCTAAACCAGCTTAATGCTTGTCCTTGAACACCAGTATAATTTTGTAGTCGATCTAAGAGTATTGTGTGATCTGTAGTATCGAACGCAGCACTTAGATCAAGTAAAACTAGTATTGAGATACAGCCTTGGTCAGAAGCTAAGAGTAAATCATTTGTGATTTTAACAAGCGCAGTTTCAGTGCTATGATGCGGCCTGAATCCTGACTGAAACTTTTCATAGATATCATTTTCTTGCAAGAAAGAGCCCAGTTGAGTGGACACCACTTTTTCTAGTATTTTAGACATAAATGGAAGATTTGAAATGGGTCTATAATTTGTTAGATTATTATGATCTAATTGTGGTTTCTTAATGAGAGGTTTTATAACTGCCAGTTTAAATGGAACTTGGAACATGACCTAAAGATAAAGATGAGTTAATAATATTGAGGAGAGGCTCTTCCACTACAGGTAACACTTCTTTCAGTAGTTTAGTTGGTATAGGATCTAATAAACATGTTGTTGTTTTAGATGAAGTAATAAGTAGGGCTGTGACGGTATGGGATTTTTTCTAACCGCGGTGAAGAAGCAACAAATATCGCGGTTTGGCGGTTAACCGACATCCCCCCCCCCCCCCCCAAAAAAAAAAAACACCCGCAGCCGCATCACACACTGCAGACGCGATCAAGACCGCATGTAGCTTGTAAATGACAATGGAAATGAATAATCATAAAGCAGTATTCTTCATTAAAAAAATAAACAAATTAACATTTATATTAAATTGTAAATATTAATAATTAACTATTAATTAGGTAGTCTTAAGGCCGGCGACACACTGGCTGTGTGAGTGTGGCGTTTCTGTTGCGTGTCAGTTGCGTGTCTTTTTCTATGTCTTTGCACACCAGAAACAGCGCTGCTGCTGCTAGGTGACATATAAGCCTCATTGGTGATATATTCGACATATGGGGAGAGAGTTGTGGAATGCCTAGGCTACTTAATGTTAAACATAAATATATAGCAGCAAAGACAGCGTCGGCACTCGGCAGTATTGACGGCAAAATAGGCTACAGAATATTTCGTTCGACAGGTGCAATATTTGAAAATCGATAATATTTTTTTAATTACATTTATATCTACATTTATGTCAAAACCTTAACTTTCAAACATCAAAATGTAATTTATTAATATGTATTCATGTCAAAATGACATACAAACATCTTTTCCTATTCTATTTTGCCAGGAAACGCTTCCAACAGGCTTGCGTGTCGCGTGAAAAATAGGCGTTGGTTCTGTTTCTGGCATGCACGCGTTTTCAGCGCGGCTCGTGCCGCAACTGAGAAGCGCGTCTCACGCTCTCAAGCTCTAACCTGTTAACATGGGAGCCGAAATAAAAACGGACACGCCACGCAGCCAGTGTGTCGCCGACCTAAGGTAGGTGTGCTGCTCTTAAGTCCTGCAAACGCCACAGTACGGTTAATTTTTCTAAGATGTGGTCTAGTTATTGGTTAGTGGTATTTCCTCACGAGACGGATACTTTTGTGCACCTTGTCCAAATTCACCGGCTTCCCCTTAATAAATCCCCCATAGGCTATGTTTAACGGACTGTCCCTCGACTCCCTCCCTTGCACAGGAAGCGTTTTTTTTTCTCCAGAAGCCCTTGAACATGGGACTCGCAGAATACAGTAAATTATAAGCAAAATATTAATGTGTTTATAGTTCATATCACAAACCATATGCACTCCTGTAACTTTCAGCAAAAAAAAAAAAACGTGCGGTGATGACCTCACACCGCGGTAGGCATCTCATCAACGCAATATTGCGGTGATGCGGTTATCGTCACACCCCTAGTAATAAGTTTATTTAACTCTTTTTGTTCTATAGTTGCAAAGCACTGTAATTGTTCTTGCGGGGTGATAATTGAGGCTGAATTATAAGGCGCGATTGAGGACTGAACGTTTTCAATTGTGGTTCTGATGTTTTCTATTTTCTCAGTGAAGAAGTTAATGAAATCATTACTACTAAACTGTAACGGGATATTTTGTTCGGGTGACATCTGTTTATTTGTTAGTCTAGCCACGGTGTTAAATAAAAACCTAGGATTGTTTTGGTTATTTTCTATTAGTTTGCGGAGGTGCTCAGCCCTGGCCGCTTTTAGGGCCTTTTTATAATGTGACATACTGTCTTTCCACGCGATTCGAAAGACCTCTAAATTAGTTTGTTTCCATTTACGCTCTAAATTATGAGTTTCTCTCTTTAGAACATGCGTAGTATTATTGTACCATGGTGCTTTAATTTTCTCTCTGACCTTTTTTAATTGAATGGGTGCAACAACATCCAATGTTCTAAAGAGAATGGTGCTCATAGTGCTAGTTAGTTCTTCTAGTTCATCTGTTTGTTTGGGTTCAGGCAGCAGCTGAGACAGATTAGATAAGCAATTTGAGAAATTATCTATGGTGGATGGAAGGATTGTTCTGCCTGGTCGATAACGCGGCGCCGCATGCCATATTACAGCAGTATGTAATATGCAAGTTACCAAGTAATGGTCAGTGACATCATCACTTTGTGGAATGATATCTATATCGGTTGGATCGGTTCCATATGATATAATTAAATCGAGTGTGTGATTAAGACGATGAGTTGGTCCGGTGACGTTTTGCTTGACCCCAAAGGAATTTAATAAATCTATAAACGCAGCCCCTAACGCATCATTTAAATTATCTACGTGTATGTTAAAATCTCCAACAATTAATGCTTTATCTACATTGACCAATAGATCTGAGAGAAAATCTGCAAACTCTTTTAGGAAATCAGCGTAAGGCCCAGGCGGTCTATATACGGTAGCCAAAGGCTAGAGATAATATGGATTTTTTTCTAACATCTAAGAGCGTAACATTTAGTACAAGTACTTCAAACGAAATAAACTTATAGCCCGTTTTCTGAGTAACATTGAGAATATCTCTATAGATTGTTGCAACACCGCCGCCACGACCAATCAGACGGGGCTCATGCTTATAGGAGTATCCAGATGGAGTATCAGTATAGTGCTCATTTAGACCGAAATAATCATTTGGTTTAAGCCAGGTTTCAGTAAGGCAAAGTACATCGAAGCTATTATCTGCTATTATCAGTTAATTACAATAAATGCCTTAGGTGTGAGCGATCTAATGTTTAGAAGACCTAGCTTTAAAAATTGTTTTTGTTTACTAATAGCAACATTTTCTGTTTTAATAACAATTAGATTTTTCCTAGATCCTGCAGTAGATTTATTATTTGATCTCACTAAACGAGGAATAGACACAGTTTCTATGCAATGTTCAACACTAGTATTTATATCATTTAAATTGGTGCAGGAGAGACTATGATTTGGACTATTGTTTACTAGTCATTTAATGGTATTTAACATTTTGGAGATGTTATCCGACAGAAGATCCACTCCGAATCTGCTTGGGTGTAAGCCATCGGCACGGAAAAGCCTAGGACGCTCCCAAAACAGATTCCAATTATTTACAAAGAGCAATTTCTGCTCATTGCACCATGACATTAACCATTCATTTAGCGCAAATAATCTACTAAACTTTTCATGACCTAGTCGGTACGTGGGAAGCGGTCCTGACACTATGATCGCTGTTTCAGGCGATGTGCTGCGTACCGTATCGATCAGATTCCTGAAGTCTTTCTTCAGAACCTCTGTCTGGCGCAGCCTGATGTCGTTCACTCCCGCGTGCAGGACCACAGTTCCGACGCGCTCGCCATCGTTCAGAATCTCGGGAACGCGAGATTTTCAGAAACATGAGCACTAGGAAAGCAGTGACTGTGCACCTTACTTTTACCTAATGTAGCGTGTACGTGCCGAACGATGGAATCGCCGATGATCACAGCATCGCGTTCGGTTTCGCGAAGAGGGGAGAAGCGGTTTTGTGTGGGTAACTCGAAAACCGGGATGTTTCAAGAGCTAACCGCCGGTCTATCAGCTCGGCCTGTCTCACTAAAAGGTTGTGGATCTGTTTCTCAACAGCTTCCAGCTCAGACTGCAACGCGTGCAGCTCAAATGTATCTTCGCCTGCACCAAGAGGTAGACTTCTTACATCTGATATATTCGCCATGTTTGTTTGTAAGTGAGTGTGGAGAAGACGCGTTCAGCCGTGATCCACGGACGTAACCTATAAGAGTATCCAGCGTTGGATCACTAATAGGCTTGAGACGCGTCTGCTCAACAGTCCGCGTTGTAGGCTAACTATGAGGTTTGAGCAGTAGTGCTTCTCAGTGAGGAAAAGTAAAAAAATGTTCGTTGTAAGTGAGTTTAAAGGGAAAAATCAAGAATTATAAATCAAATCGATAGAGCTCCAAAAACAACAACGCGTTCAGACGCGACGCATTCAAATTCAAAAATCTTTTTAACATTTAAAAAAAAATTTAACATTTATTTTCAATCTAAATTAATTTGGTTTTTAATTTAACTTTAAGGGATACTTCAGGATTTAGCATTTAGCTTGGTATCAGTAGAAAACCTGTAGTATTTTCGAATTACCATGCTTTCCTCCCTCATATCCCCTTGAGACGAGAGATTTATGTATTTTTGTCTGGAAAAAATCCCCCGATGACGCAAAAATCGTCATTTTGCGTCTTTTTTTCAATCTAACTGAATTCATTCCGATTGGTGAATCTGAATGTAGTGTTTACATGAATGTCAAACAAGTGACCGGTTGATATGCGTTTTACCATTGCTAAGAAAATACCCGCTCCTCCGTGAGAGATACGAGACAGGTGCATCTCACAAGTGTCGCCCATCAGTAATCACGCCACCGGCCTTGCGTCGTTCTCCCGCGGCCCTAGCCTCATCATGCTCGCCACAGTAAACATGATGAAATGATGATCTCAAAAACCCGGGCAGACTTGTCATGGAGACTCACTAACTAGCTTAGCTTTGTTGTTTAACTGGTCTCTAACCGATAGGCGTGGCTTGGGAGTGGCCTCCTAGGGCAGCGAAGCAAGTGCATTCTGGGAGTTGTTGTCTTTCATCCACATTAGCCAAAAATAAATTTTCTGGCTTGTCTCATTCTAGAAAGCTCCAAATTCAAAAATAATTTCACATTTCTACTACATAAATGACACAATTTAAATACACATTCATCTTTCCAGAGGTGAAGTATCCCTTTAATTTCGTTTTTCTTTATTTAAATTTCATTTTTCTTTTATTTAAATTTCGTTTTTCTTTATTTAAATCTACCCTTTACCATGTCAGTAATTTGTTAGTCAGAAAAATATTAGACTACCAGTGTCCGTTCTCAGAGCATAAGCCCTGCCCGTGTGAGGTGTGCCGCTTCCTGCTCGCGCTGTTCTGTAGTTTATTAAAAGTTTATTAATTCTGAACGTGTCGTGTCTCGCGTGTCTATCTGTATTGCACCAAATGCGACACTGCACTCCCTTGTGAAGTCGATTGGATGAACCGTTCTCGAAATAATCAAAATGCAAACAGACAGACAGACACATAGAGAATACTACCTTTATTAGAGAGAAGAATATGTTCAGCATCCTCTCCGAAGCTTTGAATATTTTATGTTCATTACTACCGAAGTAGGGCTGGGCGATTTAAATCGTGATATTGTTATGCACATCTCGTCAGTAAAGCCGGTTCCTTGATTAGTAGTAAATCGCCATCACCTGCTTTCAGATGGAGCGGCATTTACTACAAAGAGCCGTAGTTAACTGACAAGCTGAGCCATATCGCATTAAAAATCGATGGCGATACGTCCGCGATTTTTATGCGATATGGCTCAGCTTGTCAGTTAACTACGGCTCTTTTGTAGTAAATGCCGCTCCATCTGAAAGCAGGTGATGGCGATTTACTACTAATCAAGGAACCGGCTTTACTGACGAGATGTGCATAACAATATCACGATTTAAATCGCCCAGCCCTATACCGAAGCTTCGAAGCTCAAAAAATGGTATTCCGACCAGCCCTAGTGTGTATTATGTTTGGGGATCATGTTCTGATTTAATATTATTGCTGTGTGTATTGCTGCTTTTTGTAGGTTTCCCTTTTCCCCTCTCAATCCTCTATGCTTTCAGCAAAACATGTATTTATCTTACCTTGTTGGATTCCTTACATGTTGTGATTGGAAGGAGACTGGAATGAAGTAGATTAAAGCTTCATTGAGAGGAAGAGAAAGGCTGAATTAAGTTTGTTGTTTGGAGAGGATTCCTTTTTCCTGCCCCAGACCCAGTTGTTATTGTTGTTGACTTTGAAGATTGAACTTGAGAAATGTATATGATTGGTGTACCCTGTGCCACCAAACATTGAATTGTAAGGAACTTAAAGGAATACTTCAGGATTTAGCATTAAGCTTTGTATCAGTAGAAAACCTGTAGTATTTTCGAATTACCCTGCTTTCCACCCTCATATCCCCCTGAGACGAGAGATTTATGTTTTTTTTTTTTTTTGGAAAAAATCGTCATTTTGCGTCATCGGAGGATTTTTTGGCCAGAGGCTAGAGACCACAGCCAGTAGTAGGGGCTGTCCCGCATGTTTTCAACCCACACATAGAGGGTGGGATCAGAATGTACACATAGTCAGCCAACTTTTTTTGGAAGCTAAGCTAACAGGTTCTAATTCTGTGGAGAAAGCGGAGTAGTAGGGGTTACCATACATCCTCTTTTTCCCGGACATGTCCGGTGGGTGAGATCGTCCAAAATGTCCGGAATTCAGCTTTTGCTTTCTGCGGTCGCCATTCATTGTTTACATGCACACCTTTTGTTTCAATCTACCCCGTTGTTATAAAGTATTTGTTTACATTTTGTTGTTATTTGAACAGCTGAGCATTTAATTATGAACCAGGTGAAGAAACCTGTTTATTATTTATTCATTTGATTTTGCAACTGTTCACTGAAGTAGCCGGTTTCAATAAAACTACTTGTGACGCGTCATATTTGGCTTTGACTTTGACTAAACATTTGCTCTCACTTTGCGGAAAAAATATCGGGGTATATATCATATATCGATATTCAGCCTAAATATATTGTGATATGACTTTTGGTTCATATCGCCCAGCCCTACATATTTTAAGATAGTATTTTAAGGTGTTGGAGACGGAAATAAATTATTTAACATTGTTGTTCCTAACATCAGTGTTGATGTTTATAGTGTGTGTTATAGATCAGACACATTCACACTAATGCCTGTCTTTATCATTACAGTATCAGATCTACACTCAGGTTATATAGTGATGATGTTTATAGTGTGTGTTATAGATCAGACACATTCACACTAATGCCTGTCTCTATCATTACAGTATCAGATCTACACTCAGGTTATATAGTGCTGATGTTTATAGTGTGTGTTATAGATCAGACACACTCACACTAATGTCTGTCTTTATCATTACAGTATCAGATCTACACTCAGGTTATATAGTGTTGATGTTTATAGTGTGTGTTATAGATCAGACACATTCACACTAATGTCTGTCTTTATCATTACAGTATCAGATCTACACTCAGGTTATATAGTGCTGATGTTTATAGTGTGTGTTATAGATCAGACACACTCACACTAATGTCTGTCTTTATCATTACAGTATCAGATCTTCACTCAGGTTATATAGTGCTGATGTTTATAGTGTGTGTTATAGATCAGACACATTCACACTAATGTCTGTCTTTATCATTACAGTATCAGATCTACACTCAGGTTATATAGTGCTGATGTTTATAGTGTGTGTTATAGATCAGACACATTGACACTAATGTCTGTCTTTATCATTACAGTATCAGATCTACACTCAGGTTATATAGTGCTGATGTTTATAGTGTGTGTTATAGATCAGACACATTCACACTAATGTCTGTCTTTATCATTACAGTATCAGATCTACACTCAGGTTATATAGTGCTGATGTTTATAGTGTGTGTTATAGATCAGACACATTCACACTAATGTCTGTCTTTATCATTACAGTATCAGATCTTCACTCAGGTTATATAGTGTTGATGTTTATAGTGTGTGTTATAGATGAGACACATTCACACTAATGTCTGTCTTTATCATTACAGTATCAGATCTACACTCAGGTTATATAGTGCTGATTTTTATAGTGTGTGTTATAGATCAGACACATTCACACTAATGTCTGTCTTTATCAAGATTATCATTACAGTATCAGATCTACACTCAGGTTATATAGTGCTGATTTTTATAGTGTGTGTTATAGATCAGACACATTCACACTAATGTCTGTCTTTATCATTACAGTATCAGATCTTCACTCAGGTTATATAGTGCTGATGTTTATAGTGTGTGTTATAGATCAGACACATTCACACTAATGTCTGTCTTTATCATTACAGTATCAGATCTTCACTCAGGTTATACAGTGCTGATGTTTATAGTGTGTGTTATAGATCAGACACATTCACACTAATGTCTGTCTTTATCATTACAGTATCGGATCTACACTCAGGTTATATAGTGCTGATGTTTATAGTGTGTGTTATAGATCAGACACATTCACACTAATGTCTGTCATTATCAAGATTATCATTACAGTATCAGATCTACACTCAGGTTATATAGTGCTGATTTTTATAGTGTGTGTTATAGATCAGACACATTCACACTAATGTCTGTTTTTATCATTACAGTATCAGATCTACACTCAGGTTATATAGTGCTGATGTTTATAGTGTGTGTTATAGATCAGACACATTCACACTAATGTCTGTCTTTATCATTACAGTATCAGATCTACACTCAGGTTATATAGTGCTGATGTTTATAGTGTGTGTTATAGATCAGACACATTCACACTAATGTCTGTCTTTATCATTACAGTATCAGATCTTCACTCAGGTTATATAGTGCTGATGTTTATAGTGTGTGTTATAGATCAGACACATTCACATTAATGTCTGTTTCTCTTTATCTGTTCCAGATTCAGCTCTGTCTCCATGTGCTGTAGCAGGAATATGTGTTGTTGTTGTTCTGCTGCTGGTGGCTGCAGCTTTTGGTTTTGTTTACAGTTACCACTTAGGCAAATGGTAAGTTTTCACAGCTGATACAGCGAGATTAAAATTAACTTTATTATTCTGTAATAGAGTGTACATTTATAATATGATGAAGTGCCATGTTCAAAGTAACTTAAATCAGATTTTATACCTCTTCTGATGTTTGGTCTGAACAATAACTGAACCTCTTGACTATGCCTTCATAATTTCATGCTTTAAATTACTGTCTTGTGATTGATTAGCTATTTGCATCAATGAGCAAGATAAATTAATAAAGTGGTCACTGACTGTATAATAAAAAATAAGACTTTTTTTCAGTGGCATTGTTGAAGCTACCTGAAATGATGTTAAAAATAAATTAATTAACATTAAGCAATAAATGTTTAATAAATATTTGTCAGTTTTTTTGTCAAATTTAGAAAAAAGTCATGAACATGATGAAGTGATTATTACAAGCAGCACATTTGAACAATCACACAGCATCACTGACATGTTCATCTGCAAACTCATTTATACTTTAATGTCCTCATTTCTCTGTTTTTTTTGTGCAGTTGTAAAATATGAGGAGAAGACCGTATCAGTGATGGAGGGAGATGATGTCACTGAAGACTGTAGATTTGTAGATGTTTGGACTTCAGGCGACTCCTATATCTTGTAACGACACATTTATTTATTGTATTTAACAAATAATCTTTAAAACTCATTGTGGGATCTATGGTCCCATCCCCCTACTAGGGCAAGAAAGAGGCTCAGTTGCCATGACTACCAACTGATAAGACAGTTTATTGCTCTAAAAATGTGGTCACGTAGAAAAGCAGAGGTCATAGAAAAGACCCACAGCCCTTAAAACAGACTTTCCTGCATTAATTTATAGATGAACTGATCTAAAGATGTAAATGCATCCCAGGATGTGAATGATTTGCTGTCTTTTTAGTGTTTTTGTATACTATTATTTCTTACTATGTAAGAACATTGTATGACAGTCTGTACAGGCCACAATCTGCTCTTCAGCCATGTGCTCATGAAGAGAGAGAGAACTTTCAACTAGAATCAAACAAACCATGCAAGTTCACCATTTCTCCGTTCAGAAGAAATTGTTTGAAACTCATTGAACCATCAAAATCCTTCAGGAACTTTCACTGAAATGCTTACACTGCAAACAACACCATGCAAGTATACATTTAATGAGGTGCCCATATAATAAGCTGATGGTTCTTTTCATAGTTAATGGATTTTTTCCACAGTTTCATTTCCTGCTTCCAGTTTTATTCTGTCACTTATCATTTTACCTGTGTTTATATTAAATACATTGTATTGTTTGTGATTTAGTTAATAAAACGTGTGCATATGTGGTTCTGATTTTCTGTCAATTTAATGATTCCAGATTCTGATTACATGCTCTGTGTAGTACTGTACTGTACAGTAAGAAAGTTATTTCCCAACCCTGAAAATTAACATTTCTATTAATTAATAAATATTGAGTGTTCACAGGATGAACTGATTAATTGGTTTTAATGTTAATGTAGCAACATAAATTTAATCCATTTAACTGATCCAAATGTTCATAATTAATCATAAAGAGTTTTGAATAATTATTTATATTTTCCTTAAGAGCATTTGCTACAAGCTGAAAAACATATGATGATAATGCTGATGGGAGATTCAAAGGCAGACTGGAGCTGAACAAGAAGACTGGATCTCTGACCATCACAAACACCAGAACCACAGCCTCGACTCTAGATCAAATCCACCAGTGGGGGTTTCATACAACTGTCAGAGGTCTCTAATCTACACCAATTCTGCTATATATTTCTACCGTTAATTCACATCAAACTTCTAATTTCTCACTTTCATACAGCATTTCATTTTCACACAGAATGCGGAGCCAAAACACACTTTTCACACGTTATTCCTGATCGAATATCTCTCCATCTCTTTTCTGGTTTACAACAGGTTTAGCTGAAACATTAGGCTTGTTCGACTTCATGCAGCTCTGCGCAGACCGATCGGCGGCTGAATTGAAGCAGTGCATGCCGGTTAGAAATTTTGTCCGACTTGATACAGCGCCGACGCCACGTGACTGTGACGTATGCCATCAAAGTACCGCGCGAGGAATTCGAGAGTAGCCGGACAACTCAGCCAGCGCAGCTTCTCAAGAGCGGCTGCACTGGGCTGCACGTGGGCTGATGACGACACAGCTGTTCCACGATTGGCCGGATTCACCGCATGACAACTATCACGTGTGTTTCGTGTTTATTTCGAACACTTTTAGTTCCTCTAAAGCTCTCAAATCAGTTTATTATAACAGTGAACACTCTTTTCATGTCGTTGCCATGTTATATTGTGTCATGTTTATCAAATTAAAACTGCTTAAAAAACGTAGACTCTACTTCATTGATAGTAGCTCATGTTGAACTTTATTCTTGTTCAACAGACGCTGTATAAAGCTGTACATAAAGTATTGAATGAAAATGTCTCTGAAACATCTGTGTATTATTTGGCAAATATTGCATTTCACTTCAGCTGTGGTAAAGTATGCAAACACCACGTGAGCGGTCACTACGGGAACCAGAAAGTGTCCGACTTCACGTCTCCGTTTGCAGCTCCTCCCCGCCTGCACGCGGCTACTCTCGCCGATCGGTTGCATCCAGCCGCAGCCGATGTCGAACACACCTGTGAAGTCGGACACTTTCTGGTTCCCGTAGTGACTGCTCACGTGGTATTTGCATACTTTACCACAGCTGAAGTGAAATAAATGCAATATTTGACAAATAATACACAGATTTTTCAGATACATTTTTATTCAATACTTTATGTAGGCTACTGCTTCATACAGCGTCTGTTTGAACAAGAATAAAGTTCAACATAAGCTGTTATAAATGAAGTGGAGTCTACGTTTTTAATCTGTTTTATTTGATAAACATGACACAATATAACATGACAACGACATGAAAAGAGTGTTTACTGTTATAATAAACTGATTTGAGAGCTTTAGAAGAACTAAAGGTGTTCGAATAAACACGAAACACACGTGATCGTTGTCATGCAGTGAATCCGGCCAATCGTGGAACAGCTGTGTCGTCATCCGCCCTCGTGCAGCCCAATGCAGCCGCTCTTGAGAAGCTGCGCTGGCCAATAGTATCCAGCTGCAGACTCGCAGCACCACCAGTTTCAGAACACCAGGGCTGCGTTCAGCCCCGACAAAACGTTGCACAACGTTTTTTAAACAGAAACGGTGATGCGTTGAACACACTGTTCTGATGACGCAAGAGTTGCAACTATGGCAGCTGAGAAGGCCATTCTTTGTGTTCTTTGTGAAGAATTTTCGGAGCCTGATGAAGTCGGTATAAATATGTGTTTAATACTACAAAATATGCCCGATGTTACAGTTACTGCACTTGCCGCCCAGAACAAAAGAGAACATCCCAATCGAGTGAAGGGATTGCTGAAACTGAAATGGAAGCACACATCTTACCTAATTCAGACTAAAACACATCTATTTAGCCTCACATACTGACTTTATTTGTAGTTCATACTGTTTTAATACCCTGTATTTTCTTTCTCATTTTTAGGAAAAACACTTTTTACCATTGTTACCATTACCATTGTTTATTTCTATACTTGCAATGAAGCTAAAAATATAAACAACTACATCATTATGTTGATATCCTATATTTTTTACAATAAAACTTACGACAAACATGTCTTCTAATATCCTCAGTTGTTGCGTATACCGAGCTGCATCGAACACATTTGTAAATTACTTTCCTTGAACCCATTGTGCGAGTTCACTTTAATACCACGTGCTTTACATGTTGCTGCTGATTGGACTGCAGTTCTGACACACCCACCAAACAAGAGAAAACTTATCTCAAACCCTGTTGCACACCGGTGCACGCCGTTTCCAGGAAACATGACGTTCAACCCGGAAACCGTAACAAAACGTTGCGCACCGTTTTGAACTTGAACATGCCCCAGTTTCAGAACCCCAGCGCCAGAACCGGAAGTGAGGGCGGAGTTTACCGCGAGTAGCGCCTAGGTTTTGGAGTATAATTAGCTTTTATTACACACGAAACGTCATTCTTCATACGTTTTATAATGATACATTAAGGTACAGTTACAGTAAAATAAGCAGTTTAAAACATTAATCTTGTGTAATATAATTATTTATACGTTTTATAATGATACATTAAGCAGGGCTCTCAAGTCTCACGCATTGGGCGTGAGACACACGCATTTCAACCCGTTCACACGCTCACACGCCACACCTTGTATTTCTCACGCAGAGATATTACGAGGATAACGCCCACCAAGTTGCGGTGCTAATTTTTAAACAGTGAAACAGGTAGAGGAATCAAGTGAGTTCCTCATAGAGCTTTGAAGGACCTGACACGCACCAGCTAATCAAATAAAAAGAATATAGCTACCGAACAGCCAATCAGAAAATAGCTGTATCTGGGTAAGATTTTCACAGGCTCGTGCGACAGCGACACACGTCAGTTTGGGTGACTTGGGTCAGAGGGTCAGGTCTGATTTATAATTTCACAAAGTCATCTGAAGCCATTCCATAGCTTAATGTGAGGTACATAAGTCTATTTACATCATTAAATTAAAGTTTATGGAAACTCGTTTTCCCTCTCTGCGCTGCGGCTGTCAATCATTCTCCATTCAGTATTCAAACAGCGCGCGCGCCTCGTCCGGTTACAGCAGGATGCACGGTAAAACTCTCTCCAATATGATATTCACATTATAATGCTTGATCTGTAGATAAAAGGCTTTGGATTTGCATAAAATGACTTTATTTTGTGTATTTGTATTTTACGTTTGTTGCTGTTTTTAAACGACTCGCTACCGTGTGCCTGTTAGATCACACACATCACAAGGACTATAAACGGCATCAAACGCACAACAACTGGAATTTAAAACTGTTAAGAAACAAATGATCAATAAACTGTTGGACAGATATACACTAGGATTTGTGCGCTCGACATTTCTTCGCTTTGTGCCGTGAACTTTTAAAAGCGCACTTGTGCAGCGCAGCACACTGTGACTCCATGTTGCTTTGAGCACATCATTCTCCACCCACGATGCGCATACGCACTTTGTGCGCTCTGTTTTGAATCGTTTCATATTATCATGGTTTTGCGCACTGAAAGATTATTAAAAGCATATATTTTTTTATACCTAGCCTGCACAATACATTTAAAATAAGCATAATTTAATTTTATATTATTTATATACAGCCACCTACACTTTTGAATTCTTGACATTCATATATAAATATAAAATTGTCAAATGTATGATTGCCTGATTGAATTTTATAAGATATAATGAATTTTATTAACATGTTTAGATTTTTTAAAATGACTGTGCAGATTACTGTGCAAATTACTGTGTTTTATTTGTAAGAATATGTGTCATTTATGAGATCAGACACCTGTCCCCACCAAACCCCTGCGGCCGCCGCCAAAATCTCACTCTGAACTCAGTTCAAAACTTGAGAGCCCTGCATTAAGGTACAGTTACAGTAAAATAAGCAGTTTAAAACATTAATCTTGTGTAATATAATTATTTATACGTTTTATAATGATACATTAAGGTACAGTTACAGTAAAATAAGCAGTTTAAAACATTAATCTTGTGTAATATAATTATTTATACGTTTTATAATGATACATTAAGGTACAGTTACAGTAAAATAAGCAGTTTAAAACATTAATCTTGTGTAATATAATTATCTGTTTCATTGTATTATGAGAGTTACTTCCTGATCACGATGTGATCAAAAATAATGCTTGAAACTTATGGGCAATTAACATAAAATATCCTTTATTTCACAAGAACATGTGACACTTTGTTGTGATGAGGCAAAGACAGTGGCATCCATTTGCAGCTTTATTAGAGTAGTCAAGACAGGCAGGGTCAAACACAGCAGACAGGGCAAAGCAGGCTAGGCAGAGGCAAACCAGGTGTACAGGCAAACCAGGTGTACAGGCAAGGGTCGAGGCAGGCAGCAAGAATCAGGAATCAATAAACAGTCCAGGTCAGGGCAGGCAGCAGAGAATCAGAAACGATAAACAATCCAAGGTCAAGAACAGAAATCAAACACGGGAATAAATGCTCAGAAATGATGGCTGGGGCAGAATCAAGACTTCATGTTGGATGTGTGTGTGTGGAAGTGGTTTATATGAGTGTGTGTAAATGACATGCAGGTGTGTAACGCAATCAGTCCCAGGTAAGCGGTATTATGGGAAGTGAAGTTCAATGGGTAAAGTTAATATTTCGTGGAAGGTTCCCTCCAGTGGTGAAGAGGATTAAAAGAAACAAAAATGTAAATAAACTTCAAAATCTATCAAATGAGGAATTCACTCTGAGGCCCATTTTGTCCTTACATTCTTGCAAAAAAAACTCCATGTCATCCCTGAGCACAAAACGGAATACAAAGGGCTCTCTGGAAGCTTCTGACTGTTCCCGGAGATTGTTGAGGGCCTTTTCCTTATCTTCTTCGTCCATTCGAATGAAAAGAGGCTCCTCCACTGGACCCTTGAGCAGATGGCTGTTGGAATGGAGCCATTCCACAGCTTCTTTCATGTGCCAGATTATTGGGAGCTCCTTCATTACAGAATATTAAAGGAAAATGTGACTTTAATATTTCTTATAAATGTATGTTAAGATATATTATTATTTTAAATATAATTATATAAACATATATACACACTGCCTCACTGCTGCTAAGCATAGCTTGTTCTCGTTCGACTCTTGTAGGGGTTTCTGCACTGGAATATACATATCTTGGTTAATTTAAAATTGATCAGAAGAGGGTAAAAATGTAACAGTGAGCTGGAGTAAATGTCCAGTATCTACCTTTCAGAGAAAACCCCACAATTTTCCAGAAGAATAAGAGCCCACCATCTCCGTATGTTCGGAAAGTCGCACTGGAAGACAAAAAATAGAGAAATCTTGATATTTCAACTGCTACAACATCATAAAGGTCAATTATTTGACCTGGTAAATTACTTACAGATGTAAAATCAAAGGGTGCTCCCGTGACAAGATGTAGAGCGTACTGGAAAACAGGAAAAGTTCAAAGTTAATTATCGTCAAATAAATTTTTTTTTTCCATGTTCATTATTTACCAACTTAAATTATTATTTTTTTTTTAAAAACACACTAATCATTGATTTAGATCAAAACATAATTATCTCACCATCAACATGAAGACTCCACAGTCTACACCACCAATCTGTTGTGGGATATCCTAAAAAAAAAAAAAAAAAAAAGCATTAGGTTATTAAAGAGCAACTTGCAGGTAAACAATAAATCTAAATGAATATATAACCGTGTATGAAAATACCATATGAAAAGATAATGCAGGATTTAAAATGTTTTAAAACGACATAATGACACCAATTTAGTAGATAAAGTGAGCGTTTCTTTGACTGCTCGTACAAACCGCTTTTTTTTCAACATCGCGTCATTTTACGTCACACGAGGGAGACGTGTGCTGTGCTCTGCCGCAGCTCAGTGCAGAGTGGGTTGGTATTCAGTAAGAGCGGTCGTGAGACAGTGTGTTTTCAGTAGTTTTTGTATTTCAATTTATCATCGTCATGGTAAATTTATGTGTTTGTGGAGCTTGCAAAAACTCCAGCCTGTCAGGACATCGAGTCCACCGGTTTCCTAACAGGAAAAAGGACGGTGCTATCTTTCGTGCCTGGGTGCGGGTTGTGCAGGTGAAGAGACGGGATTTCTCTTCCGCGTCGGCTTCGGAAAACGCGGTCGTGTGTAGCGTTCACTTCAGATCGGAGGATTATCGTCCCGGCGATATGAAGGAGTTCAACATGGGATACCGAAGTAAGAACCGGGTGAGACTCAGAGCTAGTGCGGTTCCTTCAGTGCACGCATCTTCGGGTTCTCCCGCTGGATGTAGGCGCGAGCACAACATCAACTGGCAAACGCAATGTAAGCGGAACGAAACTGAGCTAACAGTTACTCGTTATTGTGTTTGTGTGGACCGTTTATCAGTTTGGACCAGTGCAGCGCGAGCCTGATCAAGCAACACTGTAGCCTAACTGCGAGATCCAGTAAATAAAGAATTCGCCACTGAAGTAATAACATCGCTGCGAGATCTAGTGAGAAATATTCACATTTCTCCGTTATTAACGGATCAAACAGCGCTGACGTGAAAACCAGGAATAAACATTGTGCAATGAATGAACGAACTATCCAGTGTCCATAGATCAGCAACATTCACCATGGCTTTACTGTAGTAACACTAACTGCAACCATGGAAAGTTTGGCATTTTCCACTAAGGCCCAGTATGCATCCACCTCCCTGCAACACTGACTTTCCTCAGCTGTAAACATTGCCTCGCATTTCCCACACAAGCACCTATGGAACAAAAAATGTATCAGGAATAAATATCTCTCTGTCTCTCCATGAGAAACTGCTAAGTTATATCACGTAACGTTAGTCTGGGCGGATATTAATGAGCATGACAAACGCCTGATCAAAGCTTAGTTTCTGTTATTGTAAGTTCCAATATGTTCTGTCTAACATTAATCCTGGCCTGTCCCTGCTCTCTTGGCAGCCTAGCAGGCTCATAATTGTATGGCTGTGGTCCGTAAACAATTTCCTCAGCGTCCGAAATGTCATTGCAATCCATATTTCCCTGTTGTTTGAATCGACCGCTCTCCCTCGTGCTACGTCACGACTCTCGCCCGTCACGCCCATTTTCAGATGCGGAAGTAAAATTTTCTCACAAAAACGACTCCAGAAGCCACTGTAGCATATTTATAATTTTTTTTTAAAGAAAATCTAGTTCCTACATTATTTTTCTATACATTGACTTGTTGGGTCTTCTAACCTGCAAGTTGCTCTTTAAGGGTTTGAAACTTCAGTCCCAACTTTAGC
Organism: Abramis brama; assembly: GCA_022829085.1. Taxonomy (NCBI): domain Eukaryota; kingdom Metazoa; phylum Chordata; class Actinopteri; order Cypriniformes; family Leuciscidae; genus Abramis; species Abramis brama. Next base: position 27,998,760 of record CM040773.1, on the reverse strand, counting down.
CGACTTCTTTATAACCAACCTTGTTTTTCAGTAGCACCCATTTGCCAGGTGAAATTTTTGCTGTCAGTTTACTGCAACAAAAATACACAAATAATAAAACAGATTTGTTAATATGAAGTTGCATTGTGCAGCAAATACAGTTTGAAGCTCTGAATATATTTTTTTGAAAAAACTGTCACAGCATACAGAATCAGAACATCATGCAAGTAACCATTAAGCAAGTTTATTACATGGCTTGGTTTAATTCTAATGTAGAATGTGGTCTGTTATTTCTTGATAACAGACCACTGCGAAGTATAACACACCGTTGCCATGCAAAGCAGAGAGTTGCTATGGACGCAGGATTCTAACTGTAGAGACGGAACAGACTGTTTTCCTTAGCGGAAGCAATACAATAGGCTCTATGTCGAACGTCGCATGACGAAACCGGAAACCTGGTCTCATCGCATCCGCTTGTCATAGAAAGTGTTAACAGCCGTATGAACTGATGCCGATATCTATGGAATTTTAAGGTAATCAGCTAACCTACCTATCTCACTTTGTTATTGGCGTTTTATTTTATTTAAATATCTAAACGTTAGTGTGAAGATTTTTTTTTTTTTTACTTTTAAATATCGATCTTCACATGCGAGGGACATTGGTCATGATCATCTTTGCTCGCTCCTTTTAAGTTATCTTGAGTAAAACAGTAAAAAAATGCATGAAGCACATACAAAAGACCAGAACCGGAACTGCGTTCTGTTTTCTGGTTTCGTAATGCGACGTTCGACATATAGCCTATCGTTTTTAAATCAATATTTTGTGTCAAATTATTGATTATTTGGTAGGTAGCCATGTAATAAGCATGATAACGTAGAGTGAGGCGGTTGTTATAGCGAAAACAACCCCTTCAGGCTGATTCAATATCCCTCCACTTCGCGTCGGGGTCCTGATCAGCCTGTCGGGGTTGTATTCGCTATAACAACCGTCTCGCTCTACATTATCCCTTACTTAAACTCTTGAACGGGACACTCTGAATGGCAAAACTTTGAACACACTCATTGAACTTGGAACACACACATTGAACTTGGAACACGTATTGAACTTGGAACACGTATTGAACTTGGAACACGTATTGAACTTGGAACACGTATTGAACTTGGAACACATATTGAACTTGGAACACATATTGAACAGTGAACCTTGAAAAGTAAATCTTGAACTGAGAACCTTGAACATTTTCTATATTTATTTTTGTAACCTGAAAACTTTCACATATCTCTCATCACCCAACCCATATGGATTGGTTGAATCTAGGAAGTACATGTGCCTATCTTTTGGCTTCATGACCTGCAAAAAAATAGTGTTAGTACTTCTGAATCATGAAATGGTATTTCTGAATTGTGATGAGACAAAAGCAGGCAATTTTCAGACAACACTGCAAAGTTACATTAAATAGCCAGATTACAAATAACTTACACACAACATCCAGTGTGCTGGCTTCCAAGCAGGGAAGACAATGCAGTCTTTCAGTGCAATGCAATCCTATAGATGATTAAAAAAATCCATTCAGTTGGTTTAAAATAAAATTGGTCACTGCTGTGAATGTTATGTAACTTTGTGGCCTCACTGGAAATGACAAGGATGGGTCCAAATTATTTGGAGGCAACCAGGTCACCACAACATATGCGTTGGCTGTCCACACATCCATTCCCTACAACATAACATACCAATTAAAGACTGACACAAGCTATGTCTCTGACTTAGGGCTGGGCAATATATAGCGTGACATTGTCATGCGCATCTCGTCAAGCTCGTCTCTGACAAGCTGAGCCATATCGCATTAATTATCATGGACGTATCGCCTGCGATATTTAATGCGATATGGCTCAGCTTGTCAGTTAACTACGGCTCTGTGTAGTAAATGCAGCTCTTATGGCGATTCACTACTAATCAAGGAATCGGATTTACTGATGAGATGCGCATAACAATGTCATGATATATATCGCCCAGCCCTACTCTGACTATTTGAGATTTGCAGCTTTACAAAAACTTACTCGTTCCTTAGCCACCAATGTGATTACCTCAAGACAGCTGTTTGCAATCTGCAATTTTAAAAAGAGAACTGTTAACGGTCAAACATTTCTTATTGTTATTGTATGTTATTGTATGTCAACTCACTGTTGCCTCCAACAGCTCATTGAGACCAAGAGTACAGAAATCTTTCCTTTTCAGAACCAAGTTTCCAACTTTGGCAACTGTCTCATTTGGGTTGTCTGTCCCCAAAGCCCATTCAAGCTTAAACACAAATGAGAGAAGAAATTGCATAGTATATATTAAAAGATTCTGCATTCTGCATTTCTGCACTGAAAACTGTCATTCACATACCATTGCTGATTGCCTATGACTTGGCAGACAATCCCAACACACTCTACTGGCAGACAGGTGTTTGATGTTACACACAATTTCATTTTCTGCTGTAAAAAAAAAAAAAAAAAAGTGTATAATTACATACAACTTGCATCAGGATATATTAAGACTTAATACAAGATATATTAAAGGGGTGGTATAATGCCCTTTTCACAAGATGTAAAATATATCTATGATGTCCCCAGAGCGTGTGTGTGAAGTTTTAGTGCAAAATACCCCACAGATATTTTTGTATAGCAAGTTAAAGTTGTCACTTTTTGAGGGTTTGCAAAAACGCACCGTTTTGTGCCTGGTCCTTTAAACTTTGCAGATGTTGTTTATGCGCAAACAGCAACATTACACACTAACTAAAGTTAGAAAAGTGAAATCACACTCAACCACCCCTTTAACACTTACTACTGGTTGGGACCATCATTGAGGTCGAGATTGTGTCTTCCATCTCAATGTCTATGTCCTCCATCTCAATGTATATGTCCTCCATCTCACTGTCTATGTCCTCCATCTCACTGTCTATGTCCTCCATCTCACTGTCTATGTCCTCCATCTCACTGTCTATGTCCTCCATCTCAATGTCTATGTCCTCCATCTCAGTGTCTATGGGGACTGGTTCCTCAGTGGAGATGTCAGAATTTTCTATAACAATACAAACAGCCAACAAGAGCTATTTCCTTTAAACACACACACTAAATGGTGGTCTATGCATTTCCACTAATTCATTCATACATGCATGCATACATACATACATACATATATAAATAAATAAAGATATTTTAATTTACCCAGCACAGCCTGTCCAAGCATATTCTTCACCAACTTTGATCCAAAAGTCTTCATTAATCTAGTTCTCACTTTGTTGTTCTTGTTTTCGTTATAGTGGTGAATTATTGTCCTCATTTGAAACAGATGTGTTGATGGCTGAGACATGTTCAAAAAGTAGTTATTTTTTCTCATTTTTGCAAACAGTTGCTCTGCAACCTGGCTATTTATTTTGCCAGCTAGTTGAGGCACAATAGTGATCTTCCTCAGAACATCTCTACTGTCTTTGGTATTGCTCTCGTGAAAACGGTCAGACTAGGGGTGTCGCAATATACCGGTATTGACGATAATCGTGATATTCAAAGCATGAAATATCGACATCGTGTTAATTTAGAGCAATACAATATACCGGTATTGGCGATATTGGCGTTTTCTAGACGCAGCGCTCGTCCGCGCCCGCGCAGCTAGAGTGAAACACTCTGTCCACACCCGAAAAAAGTAAGCTGAGCTCGCCAGTATTAACAACAGAGTTCTTCGGCTTCAAAGAAAACAGCACCTTAGAGGTGGTCGCACACCGGACGAGAAGCGCAGCGCCACGTCTTTAAAATTCGAACACATTCTGTATTCGAGTGTACACACACCGGACGAGAAGCACAGCGCGGTTCTATTCGGCGTCTGTCCGCGGCGCCCAGCAACGGCTCAGGACCTTGTTCAAAATCCTGCCGCGACACAGAGCACAGAAAAAAGTGTTCAGATCACAGACTTAACAACTATTGTATTTAATTGTACAGTATAATCATAACATAGTACAGACATTATCTCAATTCCATAATGTCCTTAAACATAATGATATTGCTGGCCATAAACTGAGAAAGTGCGTGTCCGGTGTGCGATACCTCGAGTTGTCATAGACGCGACGCGGCTATTAGTCATCATGGAATGAGAAACTTGACATTAACTGTTAACAGGGGGTTTCTGTGTTCATATATTTAATAAAGGGTGATTATTAAAATTAAGAACCCCGTTTTCTTTACTCATCTTATTTTTGTATTTGTATTTGCACTTGATTTTATTATTCAAATCTGCTACCTGCATGACTTTATTGGCGCTGGTGCAACGATAGGTTTAAGAGCTTTTCAGTTCTTCAGGAAACCTTCAGACAGTGTTTAGCTTCAGTTTGAAATCAGATAAACTTCACATGCTTGTCTTCCTTCACAAAAATGTGCCATAGATTGAGTAGCCTACGCAAGAAGTAAAAATGCATGTGCCTTGTGTTTATCAGTATCCTTATGTTTGTTGGGTAAAAAAGAAAAACTATACACCCCCCCATAGATTCTATAGATATCGCGATATATCGATATCGTGAATTCTTTTGGCCACAATAACCGTGGTGTGAAAAATCTAACATCGTGACAGCCTTAGGTCAGACAATACGTAATGATCCGAAGATCCTGTCACTGGGTGTCCTTGAGGATTGCTCACACTCATTTTTTCTTCCAGCCAAGGGAAGGACACTTTCAGATTTCCAAATTTGGCAAGTTTAATGTTTTCTTCATTGGGTTCTGCTAAGCGTCCTTCATATGGACGAATAGGTATGCTTTCTGGTGCCCTTAGATTGGCATGTGTTGCTAAACCACGTGCAAAGTCATAAATAATGATGTTCGGCAGATGCTTCCATGAGAACAGAAGATCAGCAAAATCTCGAGGGCTTTCTGCTCGAAGATTGCATTTTAGACTGTAAACTACGCCACATGGGCACATGATGACTCCCCAGCCTCCTAGTATAACACAAAAACAATATTTTTTTTAAACATGACTGTATTGCCAATATATTGACTGTAATATCAAAGGTTATATTTGTAACACCAGACAAAACAGTATTATAAATTAAGCTCACCAGAGGCACCCCAGATTTTCTCAAAGATTTTGTCATATGTTTGCCTCGATTTCATTTCATTTGACAATCTGAGGAGGAGGTCACTCCGAGATCCAGTAGAGTTCAGACCACATTCTTTGCATAGATTCCGAATAACATTAACCTACAAAAAAAAATATTTGAATATAGTGTAGTATATATATATTTAATTCATACAAATAAATATATCTGCTTGAAAGAATAGAGAATGATGTATGCAAGTAGTTATAAAGAATTCATATATCATTCATTGAAAAAAAGACTGTGTTTTACTTTAGGAAAAGTGGTTTTATTTAATTTTAAGATATTTTTAAGTTAAAGTACTTAAATCTGTATCTGTATTGCACGTTCAACTAAATCTGTATCTGTATTGCACGTTCAAATAAAATAATTTATATTAGCAGGTTAATATATGTTTTCTCCAGGAGTATATGGGTCTGGAAATTTTAGAGAAATTCTAAATGAATGCATTTCAATTTAAACCCATTATATATTTAGTCGACTAAATCTACTGTAGATTTAGTCGACTAAAATCTTATTGTATTTTCGCCGACTAAAACTAGTCTAAAACTAAAACACTTCAGATGACTAAAATATGACTAAAACTAAATGACATTTTAGTCAAAAGACTATGACTAAAACTAAATCAAAATTTGCTGTCAAAATTAACACTGATTGGAAAAAATAGTAGCAGTTTTACAAACAAACCTTTTGCTTTTGAAGTTCTTCCTTCAGCCTCTCCTCGGTCACCGTAATTTCTGCAGTCTCTGATGCAGACTTTGAAGAATGAAGTTTTTCATACTCTGTGTTTAGCACACTATCTGAACGGCGTGTGTTCTTGCCAATCCAAGGAGCCCAGAAGTGATACATTGGTTTAACAACAAATGGATTTTGTGCACCACCTACAAAAGCAGCATTTAAAACATAATAAGCTGTGTGATTCTTTTAATTTCTTTGCAATATAGTGGGAAAAAACACATACTTGTAACAAATCCACGACATATCATCTCTTTGGACAAAGCCTCCCAGAATGTTTCCAGATTGACTTCCCCTTGAAAGTTTTCTGGAGGTTCCTCTATGTCACTTACTGGAAGAAAACAAAAATGTCACTATATGGCAATAACGTGAAGAAAAATTAAATAGAAAATAAACAAGTAAAACAACTTGGAAATGAAAATGAATACAATAAACATACCAGAAAACTGGAAAACACCCTTTCTGTGTAGATCCATTATCACAACAGGGGGATAATCACCACAGGTAACGCATGAATACTTGTACTCATGTTTTGTAAGGGCCTCAAAGTGTAGATAGGCATGCAGCACCGTGTCTGCTGACGGAAACTTTAAACCGGTCAAATCTTGCAAAAAATCAACGGCTCTGCTCACAGAAGTATGCACCTGGAATAAACAAAATCTGTTTTAAGTAACATACATAATAGGGCTGTCACGATGTTAGATTTTTCACACCACGTTATTGTGGCCAAAAGATTTCACGATATCGATATATCGCGATATCTATATAATCTGTGTGTGTGTGTGGGGGGGGGGGTCGGTCAAATAAATTTTTATTATAGTTTTTCTTTTTTACACAACAAATATAAGGATACTGACAAACACAAGGCACATGCATTACTTCTTGTATACTCAATCTATGTCAAATATTTGTGAAGGAAGACAAGCATGTGATATATACACTAGATGTCACCTTGGCTACGGCAGTTTATGTTTAAAGGAATTGTTTAATTTGGACTTCTCTGTGCATGCTCTTTGAGGTGGTGACCATAGACCTGCATTAAATGACTGACAGACAAGAACCGTTTAACCTAAAAATATCAAAATTGAAACTACTGAGAAAAAAAAGACACCTACATCTTGGATGCCCTTGAGGTAAGCTAAAACATTCAAAAATTTAATTTCAAAATGAACCATCCCTTTAACCTCAGAGCATCCGTTAACTGAATGAATTGAGAATCTCACCTGAGAATCTCACCTGAGAATCTCACCTGAAAATCCAATAATATCAACAATTTTCATTCAAGCAGCTGATTTCTGTGAATGAATGTAATTTAATGTACAGGGTGGGCCATTTATATGGATACACCGTAATAACATGGGAATGGTTGGTGACAGGGTTTCTGCAGGTTTCAGTAAGTCAAATTTAAGACCTTTTTAAGACATTTTAAGACCATAAAGATTGAAATTTAAGACCTACACGACGCATTATCCAAGTTAGATAGATAGTTACCTCGGGATCATTAGAGTATCTATCTATCTATCTTCCTATCTATCTAGGATTATCTGATGTGTGTGTGTGTGTGAGAGAGAGAGTGGGAGGTAGATTTTTTTTTTTTTTTATAGAAAATTGTACTTTTGCATATTGCATATTATATATTTATATATTTAGTTGATCATAGTTGATCATAACTAGAGAGGAAATGATGAGATGATTAAACAGTGACCAAAATTATCACGGTTATCACAGAATCCTGTTCAAAAAGTACTAATACTACAGAATGAAGTCAATTCAACAAGTTTTATGTCGAAAAACAGCAAATAACAAATTGATTAGCATCAATATGCACTTTTTGTTTACGTGAACATTAAAATACCATTAAAAATGATGGCCAGATTTTGAAAGAGTGTCTTGCAACATGTTATCTACTAACATGTACAAGTTCAAATAAAGTTTTGACAAAAAAGGTTTTATACAAAGATACATTTGAACAAACTTGAGCGCGCAAAAGATGCGATATGTGAACGGCCTCTGGCGAGCTAGCTCATATCAAGCCACGAGCGACTGGCAGCACGCGAGCGACGTGTTGGAGACCCCTGCTAGAGCTCCGCTTTGTAGGCTACAACTCGATACACTTTTTTGCTACTTTGTAATAACTTTAAGCGGCCAGGAGTATTTACGTGTCATGTTACCATAAGAGTCCTGTTCATTTTAAACATTGTGGTTATCGCCAAAACCGGTATATTGTCACACTCTAAATTAACACAATGTCGATATTTCATACTTTGAATATCACAATTATCATCAACACCGGTATATTGTCACACTCTAAATTAACACAATGTCGATATTTCATACTTTGAATATCACAATTATCGTCAACACCGGTATATTGCGACACCCCTAATACATATATACCAACACCATAGTGTTAAATTAAAAGTTACCTGGAGAAGGCTTCTCAAGGTTAGGCATAAGGGTAGGGCAAGGATGATGTGGTCATTGAAGTTATGTAGTTGGTCTTTCCACTCCTGGTAGCGGTAGAACATTCCACAAAGTGGGCACTGCTTACAGTAGGTGGCAACGTCTAAAATGTAAACAAGTAATACATCAGAGGACAATTTAGCTGAATATCACACACGAAATTACATAACACCAAATCATACCTTCAACAATGGACCAGTTTGTGAGTATTTTAGCCTTCTTTGTAATTAGGATGGGATCACTGAGTGGAACGACACCTGGACAACTCTGACAGATGCTTTCATCTGGACAAAGGTTTCTTGGATAGTCTTTTTCTGGTGATGGTACATGCACATCGTCTGGTAGATCAACGGGTATCTTCTTGTGCTGAAGAATGTAACATACCATATTATTTAGCCCCAGATCTTTTGGAGGATAAACAGGACTGTCTTCTCTGAAATCCTTCTCCTCAGACTGTGCATGTGGCTCTTTGTGTGGTGATTCTTCTCTGCTGAAGACTGTTCGAAACAACTCACGTTGTGTCTGAAAAAGGTGCCATTTTGCAATACATTTGTGCACACATGAACGCCGCAATTTGGCACAGGGACAATGCCATGTGTTTAATTTTGAGTCATACGCAACCATTACACGTCCCAACCAGCTGTAATAGGAGACACTGGGTTCGAATACTGAAATCAACTTCTTTGTTTCAGGGGTGCCAATCGAAGTTTGAACAGAGAGTGGAATGCAATTGCTGTTGGCAAGCTGCTGCCGAGTAAGGCATATCTTCTTCTTTTCATTACTAAACCACTTTGCTTTTACCATCTCGGTTAAAATCTCCTCTTTCAGGGAGACTAGTTCTGCAGAAGATGTGCAGTAAGTTACAGAGCGGATGTGTTTGCACTGATATGATGACAGGCCACTCCTCTGTGCAACTTCCATGTTGACCTGACATTCATGTGATTCACAGATGACCTTATGGTGTTCTCCCCATGTCTTGAGCTGAATATGAAGAGGAACACTGTGACCCTTGGTAACTTTAAGGACTGTAAATACGCCATTTGTCTTGTCAATGCATTGGCTAGCAAGATGGAATGTGGCATTAATGTCCTGTATTGGCTGTTCTGTGTGTTTGCGGTCAATGTGTTTTTTTAAGTTTTTTCTATTAATGAGGATATTGCAAACTGGGCATTTTTTTTTTATCACAGGCTGCACACAAACCCTTCCTGAGGAGAATGCAGCAGTGGCTGGAGATGGTGTGCTCAGCGCAGGAGTGGCTGGAGATGGTGTGCTCAGCGCTACAGTGGCTGGAGATGGTGTGCTCAGCGCTACAGTGGCTGGAGATGGTGTGCTCAGCGCTACAGTGGCTGGAGATGGTGTGCTCAGCGCAGGAGTGGCTGGAGATGGTGTGCTCAGCGCTACAGTGGTTGGAGATGGTGTGCTCAGCGCTACAGTAGCTGGAGATGGTGTGCTCAGCGCTACAGTGGCTGGAGATGGTGTGCTCAGCGCTACAGTGGCTGGAGATGGTGTGCTCAGCGCTACAGTAGCTGGAGATAGTGTGCTCAGCGCTACAGTAGCTGGAGATGGTGTGCTCAGCGCTACAGTAGCTGGAGATAGTGTGCTCAGCGCAGGAGTGGCTGGAGATGGTGTGCTCAGCGCAGGAGTGGCTGGAGATGGTGTGCTCAGCGCAGGAGTGGCTGGAGATGGTGTGCTCAGCGCTACAGTGGCTGGAGATTGTGTGCTCAGCGCTACAGTGGCTGGAGATTGTGTGCTCAGCGCTACAGTGGCTGGAGATTGTGTGCTCAGCGCTACAGTAGCTGGAGATAGTGTGCTCAGTGCAGGAGTGGCTGGAGATGGTGTGCTCATCGCTACAGTGGCTGGAGATGGTGTGCTCAGCGCAGGAGTGGCTGGAGATGGTGTGCTCAGCGCTACAGTGGTTGGAGATGGTGTGCTCAGCGCTACAGTGGCTGGAGATTGTGTGCTCATCGCTACAGTGGCTGGAGATGGTGTGCTCAGCGCAGCAGTGGCTGGAGATGGTGTGCTCAGCGCTACAGTGGTTGGAGATGGTGTGCTCAGCGCTACAGTGGCTGGAGATGGTGTGCTCAGCGCAGCAGTGGCTGGAGATGGTGTGCTCAGCGCAGCAGTGGCTGGAGATAAAATTGTGGCTGAAGTTGAAAGCGGGATTTTTTTGCAAACCTGAACATGCATCTCAAAATCCCTTCTCCTTAAAACTGTGGTATCACAGTATGGGCAGTGGTGATGCAGTGTTGTTCTACATCCCAGTCCACATCTGAGTATAGTGAAGCCTAAAAAAAAATGAGTATACTGGTAAACTATTATGCTATAATATATTGGGTGTACATATATGTTAAACAAATAACTCAAGATATTCATACCTCCACAGACAACTGCCTTGTTGAAGTGAATTTGAACATGACTTTTTAATTTGACTAGTTTGGCTGGCTTAAATACACTGGCCGAACAAAAAGGGCAGTGGTAATGGCTGCAACACTTGTTGCACTGCTGCAGCTCAGGTAATGAGTCACCTCTCTGAATCGTTATATGTCTCTACAAGAGATGAAAACAACACACAATTATCTCAACATTGACAAATGGGGTTTAATAAATAAAACTCAACTATAAGGTAACAATAACTCACAAACAATACATATAACAGAGGAACGTGGAACAAACACTTCACCTTCACAAGATAAACGACTTTAACCCTTGTGTGGTGTTCATATTTTTGATATTCAGTCATTGTTTTTAATTCAACACAATCAAAAAATTCATTTTAAAATATAATACTATATAATGTTTACTTCATCCCAATTACAAGCAATATAAACAGCATATATGGTTAATATTTTCTCTTTACCTTTGTTAGTTCACATTTAAGAATTGCAAATTGCAACTTTGTGCGGGAACGGCAGGGTTAAAGACAAAAATCACTCTTGCACTCATACTCTCTCACACTTAGACAAAATCTCTCTCTCACACGCACGCACGCACGCGCACACACCGTTTAGTATGTATTTTTAAAGCCGTTTGGTTTATGAGGACACAGATGTCCTCATAAACCATGTTTACGTTGTAACGTAATACCGATGTGATTACACACATTTGTGTCCTCATAAACCATATGAACACAAACACAAAACATCCTGTGTGTAATGTAAATGTGAAGGGCGTGGTCATTGAAAATGTTTTCTGATATAACTTATATTCTTCACAGAAAATAAACCAAGGCCAATGAGTCTGTGTATGAAAAAATTATTAATCGTATAATTTTTCTTCTGATAAAAAATGAAAACACCATACAAGGGTTAAACCGTCACCGCAAAGCCCGCCATTTACAACACGCAAAAAATAATCGAACCATCCGTGGAAAAAAAGTTGAATACAATAAAGTATGACAACATATTCAAGCTTCAATAAGAAGATAAAACCAAGCACAAATTAAATATTTATCAGATAAACGCTGAACTTAATTATATATGCGATAATTTTTCACCACAAGATGTCAAAAACATTAGACAACTCCTCACCGTGCTTTCCGCCATTGTGTCGTCGTTGTCAATTATAACTCCGCCCACACACTTCCGGTTCTGGCGCTGGTGTTCTGAAACTGGTGGTGCTGCGGGTCTGCAGCTGGATATGTCTCGCGCTGGCTGAGTTCTCCGGCTACTCTCGAATTGCCCTCGCGGTACTTTGATGGCATACGTCACAGTCACGTGGCGTCGGCGCTGCATCAAGTCGGACAAAATTTCTAACCGGCATGCACTGCTTCAAGTCAGCCGCCGATCGGTCTGCGCAGAGCTGCATCTTCTTCTTCTTCTTGCTTTTTTACGGCGGATCGCAGACAGATATGTGCATTACCGCCATCTATCTAGGAAATGGACCATTGACACTTCCTAAACTATAACCTCTATTTACCCGCACAGAGGCTTCATAGAGTTTCATCCGGCGCTGCGTGTTCAGCTCCTCCGTCTACTCTCAGCCCCCATGACAGGTAGAAGAAAAAAAAAAAAAAAAAAAAAAAAAAAAAAAACACCCTTATTTAAATGCGCTTATTTAACCCAGTATTTCCCAAATATTCTACCATTAGATTAATTATACTCCTATCTGACTTTAATACATTTTGAATAGTGAACTTAACTCCTATATTATTTAATTCCTCCTTCAACTCTTTCCTTTCAACATTATATCTCCTACAGTGCATTACTACATGTTCAACTGTTTCATCAACTTCACATTCCTCACATAAACCTGTTGGACTCTTACCTATTAAATGCAATGTACTATTCAATCTTGTATGTCCCAATCTTAATCTTGTAATCATATTCTCCTCATACCTACACCTACCTGATACTCTTCCTTTACCCACTATTGGCTCTATTTGATGCATATGTCTACCTTTTATTTCATTATCCCAATATTGCTGCCATATTTTCAGAATATTTTTTTTAATAATTGACTTAATTTCTGACCTACTAAATAAAATCGGTATATCTACTATATCTCGTTCTATTGCCTTTTTTGCTAATGCATCAGCCTCCTCATTACCTCTCAGTCCAATATGTGCTGGAACCCACAAAAACTGTACTTCTAAACTAGCTTGTTTGATTGAATATAATTCTTGAATTATCTCTATTACCATATCCTGTCTTGTTTCTGACTTCATCTCCTTCAAACTTATTAGAGCTGAACTACAATCTGAACATACTACTGCCTTGGATATTTTAACTTCCCTAATCCACCTTATTGCCATAATTATTGCAAACATCTCTCCAGTATACACCGATAAACAATCTGATATCCTTTTATTCTCATACACTTTAACCTTTGGAATAATGAATGCAGAACCCACATGATCAGTTTTTGGATCTTTTGATGCATCTGTAAAAATGTGCATATATTCCCCATATCTTGACCCAATATACTCCCTTACATTATATACTTCTGTTTCATATGAACCTTCCTTTTGTCTTTTTTCTAATAAACTTAAATCTACTTCTGGTTGGGGCATAACCCATAATGGTACTGGAGATAAAGGAATTATTGGAGCATATCCAACCTCCTCCAATCTCATATCTCGAACTAATTTCCCCACACTCCATCCAAAACTATTACCCTCTCTCTTCTCATGTTCCCAGCTAGGACTCATTACCTTCCTTGTTGGATGATCCTCTCTCTGTCCTCTCAAATTTGCCCAATAAGATACCATTAATTGCTGTCTTCTTATCTGCAAGGGCATTTCACCCATCTCTACCTGAAGAGCCGAAACTGGAGAAGTTGGAAATGCTCCGCAGCAAATTCTTAGTGCTTGAGATTGAATTCTTTCTATTTTAACTAAATGAGATTTATTTGCAGAACCATATACAATACAACCATAATCCATTATAGATCTTATCATAGATATATATATAGTTTTTAAAGCCAAACTATCTGCTCCCCATTCCTGACCTGAAATACATCTCATTACATTCACAACTCGCTTACATCTTCCCACCATTTTCTCAATATGCTCTTTCCAAGTTAATCTAGTATCAAACCAAACTCCTAGAAATCTTACTGTACTTACACGCTCTAATTCTTTTTTGTATAATTTTAACTTAACATCCATATTCCTCCTCATTTTAGTAAAAACTATTATTTTTGTCTTTTCCACTGAAAACTTAAAACCATTTTCCCCTGACCACTTTTCTACTTCATTTAGAGCACATTGCATTTTCTTTATGTTATACTCCATATTCTTTCCTCTAAACCAGATAGCCCCATCATCAGCAAACAATGATTTCCCCATACTTCTATCAATCCTTAAAAAAACATCATTAATCATAATAATAAATAAAAGTGGACTTATTACACTGCCCTGAGGTGTACCATTATCAACTATTCCACTTGAAGATATTGCTCCACCCACCTTTACTCTAATACTTCTTCCAATTAAAAACTCTTTAATCCAATTATACATTCTTCCTTTTATACTCATCTTCTGTAACTTTATTAGTAACCCCTCTTTCCACAACATATCATAGGCCTTTTCTATATCAAAGAAAACAGCAATAACACTTTCCTTATTTATAAATGCCTTTCTTATTTCATCTTCTAAAAATACTATTGGATCCATAGTCCCTCTGCCACACCTAAACCCACTTTGATAAGAAGAAAACCAATTCATTTTTTCCAAATGATAAGTCAATCTATCAGTTACCATTCTCTCCATTACCTTACATAAATGAGAAGTTAAAGCTATTGGACGATAATTTATAGGATTACTTGGATCTTTCCCAGGCTTTTTAATAGGTATAATTAATGCTTCCTTCCAACTTTGGGGAATTATACCTTCCATCCATATTCTATTATAAAATGTTAAAATCACTTCCATAGAAATTTCACTAAAATGCTTCATCATACAATAACTAATTCCATCCACTCCTGTAGTAGACTGTTTCATTCTTCTTACTGCATTCTTTAACTCACTCATAGAAAATGATACATCTAACAAATTATCTTCAGCCTCTTTTTTCTTCTTTATTTCAGAATATTCCTTCATCACACACTCTCTCATTTCCTTACTCTGTTCAGTCAAATTCTCAGAGCTATTTACTTTAATAAATGCCTTTAAAAACATTTCCACTTTATCTTCATCCTCCACAGCTATTTCTCCCTCCATACTTAAAACTGGATATCCATTACTCTTTTGAATCCCTCTCATTTTCTTAATCATGCCCCATACCTCCTCTACTGGTGTATTCTTCCCTATTTCATCACAATAAGCCATCCAATACTCTTTCTTAGTTTTCCTTACAATCTTCCTTACCTCAGCTTGTGCTCTTTTATACTCTATTAAATCTTGAAAATTATGAGTTTTCTTAACTATCCTAAATGCTTTCCTTTTCCTTCTTATTGCACTAGCACACTCTTCATTCCACCACGGAACTATCTTATTCTTCCTACCTCCTTTCCCTTTTGGTATATATTTATTAGCTGCTCCTTGAATGGCATAAACAATATCATCACTTATCATTTCTACAGATCTATCTGATTCTATTATAATATTCTTTAATCCCTCTTCACTCAGATTCATGAATTCTTCCCAATTCGCTTTATCAAACCTCCATCTACCAATATTTCCTTGACTCACCTTACTTACTCTCACATTTACACTAACATATATCATTATTGGATAATGATCACTTCCAATAGTATCTTGTCGCAATATTTCCCACTCAGCACTCCCTGCAATTGAATCAGACACCACTGTTAGATCTAGCACAGACTCTTTACCTGTAGCCACATCTACTCTTGTACTACCACCATCATTCAGACACACCAAATTCCTCCGATCTATCAAATCTTCCATCACCATTCCATTACAATCTGTCACTAAACCTCCCCATAACATACTCTGTGCATTAAAATCCCCACACCAAATCACCCTCTCTTCATTAAGACCCTCTATTTGTTCTAACTCACTCAACACTAATTTCTTACAAGGATTATAAAAGTTTATTATTACATACTTTTGTCCATTCACCCATACCTCCACTACAACATACTCTTGTGCTACACCTTTACCTAATGATCTATATTGCATACCTTCCTTAATCAGAGTAATACACCCCCCACCATTACCCTCCTCTCGATCTCTTCTCTCACTCACATATCCTTTAATAACAAAATCAAATCTAGGTTTAAGCCATGACTCTTGTATACATATCAAATCCGGTTTAACTTCCATCTCATTAATAACACTTTTAAACTCCAATCCATTAGCCACAAGACTTCTTGCATTCCACTGTAAAATTAAAATCATCCTCCTATCCAAACCATGCTTCCTGGCTTGACTGTGTCTCATTAATCAGCCCATCCCTAACCATTACCCATGTTATGTCCTTTACTCCCAAGAATCTCTCTGCTGCCTTGACTATAATTTGAATCTTAGCTGTCTTCTTTTCAGTTTGTGCAGTACAATTAATTACTTCAGCTATGAACAACAAGAAATTAACTTTACTTACAATCATTGTCTCTTCTGTAATCCTATCTTCCACCTCTGATGTTTTCTCACTTCTCCTCTCTTTTTGCACATCCCTCTCTCTTTCTTTCTCTTTACTCCTTGTATCAACCACTTTAACAGCTTCTGCATATGTTATATTCCTCTTAGCTCTCTCATTCTGTACCTCAATTACTCTCTTTCTCACCTCACATCCTCCATACGCAACACTATGATCCCCTCCACAGTTACAGCATTTTGGTCCTGCTCCTTCACATTTGCCATAATCATGCTCCCCCCCACATCTTGCACATCGTTTCTTAGCCTTACACACCATAGCCACATGCCCGTATTTTTGACAATTATAACATCTTAATGGAGGAGGCACAAAAGGCCTTACTGAGTAACTGATAAATCCAAGCTTGACCTTATCCGGCAAAATAACTCCATCAAACCTAAGCTCCACCGAAAGACTCTCAACTCTATTCCCTTCTCTGTTCATAAACAGTCGCCTAGCACCAACTATTTCCCCACCGCTGATGTTACTTTTAAGTTCTTCCATAGATACTCCTAATGGCACTCCAGATATTACTCCACTTACCCACTGTCTCTGTCCTACAATCTTACTACTCACCACTTCCTGCTTACACATTACTCTAACTTTCAACATTTTCTTTTTTTGCTCTTCACTATTACAAACCACCATCAAATCTCCATTGCTTAACACTTTTGCAACCTTAATTTCTCCTACTACCTTCCTCAACTCTTTTGTTAATGCAATTGGACTTACCTTTTGTATTCCACCATCCTCTTTAAATTTCAATATTACCTTCAACTCATCCAAATTTACATTCCTCACCTCCTGTTCATTTCCACTTTCACCTGAACTTCTTACCTCTATCTGATGTTTTTTCTTTCTTTTCTTTGTACCTACACCTTCCCTTATATCCATATTCCTCTCTTCTCCTATCTTTCCTAACTCCATTTGATCATCTTCCACATCCGTATCATCAACACTAACTAGTGTCTCTGGTCCATTTCCATTATAATTTTTCTTATATTTTGACATAATCGATTTCGCTGCGTTTGCCGCCATCCATCAAACAAAAATCACCCCACGCTGTTTCCTGTGCGTCTTCCGTCATGCGCCCTCCGCAGAGCTGCATGAAGTCGAACAAGCCTTATATCTATGATTATGCCCGCACAAAAAATGTTCGGACCAATCAAATTGTCAGGGCGGGCTTTATATGATGATGGACAGATGAGCAACGTAATGTAATCTTCCACGTCACCAACGAGCGCTTGGGTTGAATTCGTTTACAACAAAGATGACTGCCGCTGGAGAATTGTTATTTCACGAGTTCACACTTACAAATAAGTCAGATAGAATAAATGCATATTTGGCGTGCTGTCCGAGGAGAGGTTCCGGGCTCGGTATTCAGCCCGAACCCAAAGTACTCCCCCGTATTCCAGGCTGTGGAAGAACAAGCCGAGAGTGAGTGGAGGCATGCTGAAAACTGTCAAGGAATGTTAGGTGAGTTGACTGAGTGAATAAATATATGCTTCCTCTCATGCTGATAGTGTCACATCATTAGAAATTATGACAACTGTAGTGTTTAGCATTTTGAAACAGAAGTGCATCACAGTGCAAAATGTGTTTTAGTGAGTGAAAATGTATTTAGAGTTTTGAAAAAAAGAGTGCATGAGATTTGCAGTAACTACCTGAACTTGTTTAATGTTTTACAGAAAGAGTGATTTATTCAACAAATTGGTTTAGACTATTGAGAATTTGGTTCAGAGAATGGGGTTTAGTGTTTTAGCAATTCAGAAAATGTGCCTCCAGATACTGAAGTTACAACATCCACCAACAGGGGTGAATTATATATTCAAAAAGATTTTGCAGTTTGAATGCCTTTAAAAGTGTTGTTTTTCCATATATAGTCAGTAGTTTGTAAAATTCTGACATGTATATTGGTCATAAACCCCTGATAAAAATGCATTTAATACACTATGAAGATTAACTGTGTGTGATGTCTGACCTTAAACACATAGTTGGTGTTACTGTGATTAATGTGACAGTAATGTGTTTAATGTTAAACACAGTCACATAAAGACTGCAGTAATCATTTTGATTTTATTTGTCTCCAGTTGCAACACAGTCTCACTCCCTACTCGTCAAATGTCTGACGCATGGTCAAGGACCCCTGGCATCAAGTTTCAACGAAAGAGGTGTACCCTTGACGTCGTTTTTCGACGCGGGGGTCCATCAGATAGACATTCATGTAAACAAAGAGGTGTCCCATTTGCGCTGTTTTTCGACGTGGAGGTCCGTCAGATAGGCCTAGACATTCCAACCCAGTCTCACGGCAGTTTGTGATATGGTCACGTAATTTCATTTATTGATTTTTTAAATTTATTTAGTTATTTTCGTGATGTCAGCACGTTTTTAAAACTAAAGTATTTCAATGGGAAGCATCTTTCGTGATCACAGCACGATTCTTTCTGCCTGTCGGGCTGCAGCAGAGAAGCTGTTTAATCAACATTTATTCACTTATGTTTATATATTTATTTTAATGTTATTATTTAGGTCTTATTGCCAGGGAAGCAGGATTGCTTTGCTGTTTACTGATATGTTTACAATTACCCTTACAAAAAATTACTGCAGTTTTTTAGAAGTAATACTGCAGTTTTTGTTACATATAGAAAATGCAGTTTTTTGGACCACGAAAAAACTGCAGTATTGCAGTATAGCTGGAGTACAACTGCAGTTTTACTCAGTAGTAGTACTACAATATAACTGTGGTATTACTGCAATAATACTGCAATATAACTGTGGTATTACTGCAATAATACTGCAATATAACTGTGGTATTACTGCAATAATACTGCAATATAACTGTGGTATTACTGCAATAATACTGCAATATAACTGTGGTATTACCGCAATAATACTGCAATATAACTGTGGTATTACTGCAATAATACTGCAATATAACTGTGGTATTACTGCAATAATACTGCAATATAACTGTGGTATTACCGCAATAATACTGCAATATAACTGTGGTATTACTGCAATAATACTGCAATATAACTGTGGTATTACCGCAATAATACTGCAATATAACTGTGGTATTACCGCAATAATACTGCAATATAACTGTGGTATTACTGCAATAATACTGCAATATAACTGTGGTATTACCGCAATAATACTGCAATATAACTGTGGTATTACCGCAATAATACTGCAATATAACTGTGGTAGTACTGCAATACATAATTCAACTAAAGTACAATTAGCCTACAATACTACCGAAATGCAATTCTAATAAAATGCTGTACAATACCATTGAAATACAACCAGAATAAGTTTATTTTTACACATCTGCAATATAATGAATTAAGGTACAAAACAACTACAATGCAACAAATGTGATTTTACTTTTTTTTTAATATAACTTCAAATAACAGGCTGGGAGTTAGACAATGTATTTAAAGTGTTTATTTATAAATCATGCATATATCTTCCCCCACATTATTCAGAGAGGTTGCGTTTTTTTGAAGAGCTTATCCTCATTATTCCACTTGGTTCTTTTAACTGCCTTCATCTCAGATGTGGAAACAATTTTCTGGATGTAGTCTGGAAAAACAAACCAAAAGAAAACAAACAAAAAGAATCAGAGAAACTCTTTCAGTTACACTCTTCACCACAGGCATATATTATGTTTAAAATGAATCTGCAAGTTAATCTCTTAAATTTAACTTGGTGTCAGCAAGTGTTTGTGGAAATTATTCATACTATTTACAGTTTTTTTTATGGTTTACTGTTCAGCATTAATACTAGCTTTGAAGTTTGAACACTCCCAGGTAAAAGAAGTTAAATTACTCACCCTCGTGTCGTTCCAACCCCGTAAGACTTTCGTTCATCTTCGGAACACAATTAAAGACCTTTTTGATGAAATTTGAGATCTTTCTGTCACTCCATTGACAGTCTACACAATTTGCCCAATAACATGCATTTCTGGAAAAAAGCAGAAAGACAAAATCATTTTTAAATGCTGGGAGTGCATCTTTTTCACCCCAGCCATTATCTTCTGTTTTTACATGTTACCAGTGCATCTTTTTTTTTATTTTATGTGAATAAACAAATATTTTTTTTATACAAAAACAGCTTTTTATGTAAAATTTACTTTATAAAAGACCCACACTTCTAATTTTCATTCATGGTTTAGTGTAAGGTTTTTGCCCATCTTGTGTAAAATGCTGTTTTAAAAGTTAAAAATTATCACTTTAACCAGTAGATCGCTGCAGAGCTCAACTATTTGCTATTTGACTAACTGAAATAATCTTTTCACAAGTTTTTCCAGTAGGATTCATATCTACAGTACATATTATAAGATCACAATTATAACAATAAAATTACTTTGTCAAAGGTTAGCATTTTTTGTACTGATATAGCAAATAGTGGAGCTCTGCAGTACTTTTTTACTTTTAAAACCGATTTAAAAAAAATTATACACTCAACCATGTCAAATTATCCATGTTATCCCCATGAATGAAAGTTAGAAATGTGGGTCTTTTAAGTGAATTTTACATAAAAAGCTGTTTTTGTATAAAAAACAATAGCTGTTTATTTATATACATTTTTAAATATATAAAACTCCTTTATTTAGGTTCAATAATTTCACTTTAATGGCAACTAAAATGACCTCATTGCTATCAAAGTGAAATTACTAAACCTAAACATAGGAGCCTGATTAAAAAAAGCTCATTAAAAAAAAAAAAAGTCAGATGAGGTTTTTGCATTTAAAGTCTTCACATGCATATCAGTGCATCAGTGTTATTGTTCAAATACTTCATTATCCACCTTATTCTGCTCAGTCTAAACAATGCGCGCTGCCATGACGACGACTCCGGTTGCCTACTTCCGTTCGTAGCGCTTGACCTGTACTAGCAGCGAGAGAATGAGTTCAAGCTCCTCATGTGCTGTTGTTGGTTGTTTTAACAATTCAAAGAAGATTTCAAACTTTTTAGAAACTGAGTGTTGAAATCTTCTTTGAATTGTTAAAACAACCAACAACAGCACATGAGGAGCTTGAACTCATTCTCTCGCTGCTAGTACAGGTCAAGCGCTACGAACCGGAAGTAGGCAAACGGAGTCGTCTTTATGGCAGCGCGCATTGTTTAGAGCAGAATAAGGTGGATACTGCAGATCTACAGTTGTACTGCAGTTATACTTCACTATAATGAAGTTGTACTTTTTGTACTGCAGTTTTACTGCTGTTGAACTGCAATGTACTGCAGTTATACTGTATCTATACTTCGTTATACTGCAAATCTACAGGTGTACTTCATTGTACTGCAATTATACTGCTTTGAACTGCAGGTTTACGGCAGTTGTACTTCATTGTACTGCAGTTATTTTTTGTAAGGGTATATTTTATCAGTAGGAAATCGCGCTGAAGAAGTCTCATTCCGAACACATCGCGATATTTGGCATCAGTTCACGTGTGCCAGATGTTGGAAAGTAACGTTAGTAAATACGGTAGTAAATCGTTGGTAAATACGCTGTCCTAATAACGTTTGATATAATGTCTTTTTCTGTTTGTCGAGAGTCACTGCATTATAACTGTCATCTCCACGGAGGCTTTACGTTTTCTAATTCAAAACAGGGTGATACTGTCTGTCACGTTACGTGCTATAGGCCTAAGACCCTCAATCAGTTCATCATATCAGGTTTAAAGTAACGTTAGTACTATTAGTTCCAAAGTTGTATTTGTAGTAGAAGCACAGTAAAAACAACACTTACCATACTTTTACCACAGTAACATTAGTTTTACTGTGATAAGTGTAGTAAAAAAGACAGTAATAACAAAACTTACCATGCTTTTACCTCAGTATTGGTAGTTTTAAAGTGATATTTGTTGTAAATGCATATTAACCACAACACTTAACATGCTTTTAATGCTTAAAGCAGGGCTCAGTAGTTTCGGGATTTCTTCGCTGTATTCTCGCTTTTTGCTCGCAGGTTTCTCTTTAGAGCTCCCCCCACAGCTTCAGAATAGATATTGACAACACTGTTGTAAAAACTCGTTGGCGATTCTCAGACACCAGAGGCTATAGATCAACGACATCAAAGCAGATGGGACATTCTTTAAAACGTCTTCTTCATTCTGGTTCGAACAGCGTGAGGGAGCGCAATAATGACAGCATTTTAGCAGATTTCTTTTGGCCGTAAAGCAATTGTTTACAT
The DNA here is from genome assembly GCA_022829085.1 of Abramis brama. NCBI lineage: Eukaryota > Metazoa > Chordata > Actinopteri > Cypriniformes > Leuciscidae > Abramis > Abramis brama. The sequence continues at coordinate 27,976,227 of CM040773.1, read as the reverse complement.
CGCGAGACCTGATATCACGCGATACTTCCTGACGCGACGGCCGGCGGCCCGCCGGCTCAAAGTTGCAAGTGCGGATTTTCCGCTCACGGGCACCAGGGGGGTGCGAAACGACCACCATTCAACCCGAAATAAGTAATATAACCATTCCAATGACTCCGAAGCTGTTTAGTTAAGGTAAAAAAGTTACTTAGTTCACCTTTAAAGGTGCATTAAGCAAGTCTCTGAGTTTTTGCAGAACTATGCCCCCTCTGGCGGCAAGCGAAACTGCAACCAGAGGTGTGCACGCTCATGGACAAAAGTTTTCTTTTTTTTTATCTTAGGTGGAGTTTGCGTTGGTGTTTGAAATGAACTATAAGCAGGTCTCTTACAATCCATCTTCTACGGAGAATGCCGGCGAATACACAAACCTGCCAGGCATAGCTATGTGAGCGTGCCGTGAACGCGCATGATGTCACGCCCAGTCTAAAATTCCGGCCCGAATCCCTCTTATTTATTTTACTTTACAGGATTATAGAGACAATCTTAGTGATCAGAGAAGGGCTCATTCAGCCCATCAGGCAATTGTTTAAGCATGTATGGGTTAGAAAACGGGTATTTTTAACATGAAAAGTTGCTTAATGCCCCTTTAATAATGTAACATCCAATATTTGTAAGGTAAATCAGTCATTTTTCTTTTACTATTATTAAAAATATTATACATAATGATATTTTCTTTTCTCTTTTTTCAGCCGAAAAGAACAAAATGACCTTTCGGACTCAGTCAGCCCATTATTGTTTGAGGACAAGTAACCGGACGAGATGGACAGCTGCCAAGGCAAATATTCGCAATGGTATGTGTGTGTTGGTTTCAACCCTAAATCAAACATTTTATCAAGCATTTGTTGTTTCTTAAACCTTTTCTAATGTTGATAAAACGTTGTTAGAAGGTTGGCTACGTTGTGCCAACGTTCTGTGTTTGCTGGGACCTCTTTCGTTGAAACTTGACACCAGGGGTCCTTGACCATGTGTCAGACATTTGATGAGTAGGGAGTGAGACTGTGTTGCCAGTTAACATGGTGATTATTTCAGACGAAAATTTGAATGCCATGAACACACATTCACATGAAAAAAAAAAAATAAATACAGGAGTAACTGCATATATTTTGACACTTTAAGCTCTTGACATTTCTGTGAAGAACTGCTTATCAGCATTTTGTATTTTTAGCAGAAGTGCATTAAACCGCATTGTGTTTAGAGGTTAAAGTGTCTGCACAGTTCTTCTCTCTCATGTCTCATCTGATCTCAATTGTTTTACTTCTCAGCTTCTCAAGTTCCTATTCTAGTAGTCAACATCTTCCAAGAACTGTTTAACAGTGTTTTCAACAGAAACACCAGCAGCCATGATGAGATTAATGTTTGTCAACTTTTAAAATACATTTTTATAGGTTTGAATGTGCATTTCCCTTCTTTTCATGTAATAGGTATATCCAAGTCATATGTTTTTATTTTATTTTATTTTATTTTTTTCGCAGAGAGTGGCCTATTGTATCTCTGGTATTTTCTATATAAAATGTCTGCTAAATAAAGAAGTGTAAGTAAAAATACATTCAAAAGATAAATGAGACCAGAACAAATAAATGAGGGATGTGTCTTCAGTATGAAGGTAAATCAGTAGCAAAACTCGAGAGCACGTAGATGTGAATTTGAGAACTTGTACAATAAATATTCGTACTTGTACATGAACATTTACACTCACAGCTCCAATGTGAAAACCTGTAAAATAAAAATCTGAAGTTGAATGTTGAAATTTGCACTCGCAAACAATACAAACCTGTGCTGAATCTGAAGCTGCAGACAAGTAGACACAAATGTGTAAAATGCCATTCACAGAAATACAACGACAGACACAAACTTGTAATATATATTTTGCGTTTAATCTTACATTCACATTCGCGGTACAAAGGTCAAAGGAGCCGTTTTATTGGTTGGCACCTAGCCAATGAAATGGGACTTCGATGATGTCACGAAACCCATTAGACTATTAGACCCATTAGATATCAGTCATATGCATTAGACTGATATTAAAAGAAATAAACGATATTATCAAACTCAGTAAACACCATGCTAATAATGCATACTACAGAAAAGCAGATGAGCACAGAATATGAACGCAACGTGTTTAATTGAGACAGTGGTATTAAAAGACCAAACTCAGGAAACACCATACAAATAAAGCATACAGAAAAGCAATTGAGCATAGAATATGAACGCAACGCGTTTAATTGTACGTTTTCCTCCCATAGAAAACCAAGAAAACGCTTAATGAGGCTTAATGGATCAACATAAAAAAAAAAAAAAACAATAACAAAAAACACATAATTCGTTGCATTATTTATAAAACACAGGCAGCAAGTTTATTTGCACTGAACACACATTTGCTTTCGTCATATTCTGTGCTCATCTGCTTTTCTGTAGTATGCATTATGCATCTGCAAAGCGCAAGCCTGTACAAGTGCCCGCTTGCCTGCACTCAAAAGCCGTTTTTACGGCTACCCAGATATGTCTCGAAAAGAGTGTGATTTCTGGTGTCCCGGCCACGGCCGATGGTGCTATAAATGTAGTGTCGATGCCCACTCCTCTGTGCCCATCCATACACATAAGCACAGCCCTGCACTCAGGGCTCGCGCAAATAAAATCGACTCAGGTCGATTGCGCCCCCCACATAGTAAAAGTGCCCACTACTCAGTGCCCACGAACACTATGTCTATCAGATCACAGGCTCTCTGTAAAAACGAGACCTGTGAGCTGCTTGTGTAAGCAGCGCGCCCCAAGCAGTAAATGTGCCCGCTCCCAGCCCACATCTACTCGCACACATGAGTCCTACGGGGCTCGCGCAGCCCTCCCTCACTCAGTCAAACACTGTTGTAAGGTCGAGGGCGAGCGCTCCGCCCGCTGTATTAAGCGTGCCCCCCGCCTCAAATGCCGCAGGCATAACGCCTATGTTTGTGAGCCCCGTAGCCGCGCTCTGTATCCGGCCCCTAGCCAACCATGCAGATGCATGGGCAGCGCTTCCCGGGGTTTCGGACTGGGTCTTAGGCATTATAAAGAGAGGCTTCTCGCTACAGTTTTGTCGACGCCCTCCGCGCTTCACAGCGCGCGTCGAAACTTCGGTTCCGCTGAATGTAGCACACCTACTTTGCGCCGAAATATCAAAACTGATAAGCAAAGGGGCGATAGAGCTTGTCCCCCGTGTTCAAAGCGAACAGGGGATATACAGCAGATACTTTCTAGTCCCCAAAAAGGACGGCGGTATCAGACCCATTCTGGATCTAAGACGACTGAACAGAGTATTAGTGAAACGCCGTTTCAAAATGCTCACAACCAGCAAAATTCTCGCGCATGTTCGCCGAGAAGACTGGTTCATGTCGATAGATCTGAAGGACGCGTATTTTCAAATCCAGATAGCGTCACATCACAGGCGATTCTTGAGATTCGCCTTCGAGGGTCAGACATACCAGTATACAGTCCTGCCTTTCGGCTTGTCCCTGGCACCTCGTACATTTACGAAATGCATGGACGCAGCGCTCGCTCCTCTCAGACTCAGAGGCATGCGAGTGCTGAACTATTTGGACGACTGGTTGATCCTAGCCCAATCACGATCTCAGCTCATAGAGCACAGAGCCATTTTACTCGATCACCTCGAGAATCTTGGTATCACGGTCAATTGGGCGAAGAGTTCACTGAACCCCAGCCAAACGATTCCGTTTCTGGGTATAGTTCTGGACTCACAGTCTATGACAGCGCGGCTGTCGCCACAGCGCGTGCTGAACATTCAGCGCGCGGCGATGTCTTTCCGCCGCGGCGCTTTCACCCCGCTCAGAAAATTTCAAAGGATGCTGGGTCTCATGGCCTCAGCATCGTCAGTTCTCCGGCTCCAACACATAAACTGCCTAGAAATGCTGGCAGTGCACAACGCGCTGACGCGTTTTTGTCCCCACATCAAGGACCAACACGTCATAGTCCCTTCGGACAACATGGCAGTGGTGTCCTACATAAATCGCCAGGGCGGTCTGAATTCCATACCCCTGTACAGGCTGGCGAAACGCCTCCTGCTATGGGCTCAGCACAACCTGCGCTCGCTGAGAGCAGTACATGTGCCCGGGCTGCTGAATGTGGGCCCGGACAGACTGTCCAGGAACAACGTTCCTACGGGCGAATGGTCTCTACACCCACAAACAGTCCGGCTGTTGTGGGAGAGATTCGGCAAAGCGGAGGTGGACCTATTCGCATCCCGCGAAAATGCTCACTGCCCCGCATTCTTTTCAAAGACCGACAGCGCGCTGTCCCAAAAGTGGCCGCGCTGCCCGCTATACGCTTTTCCCCCCGTCTCCCTCCTGCCTCAGGTGTTGGAACGGGTCAGGAAAACGAAATGCCCAGTGCTGCTTGTAGCACCGTTCTGGAAGAACCAGGCATGGTTCCCAGTTCTGATGCAGTTAGCAGACATCGCTCCATGGCCAGTGCCGTTGAGGAGAGATCTCCTCTCGCAGGCCAGGGGCTCGATCTGGCACCCACACCCGGAACTATGGTCCCTTCATGTGTGGGCGCTCAACGGATACCCGTTGGTCTCGCAGAGGGAGTCATGAATACCATCACGGAGGCTAGAGCGCCGTCAACCAGGCGACTCTATGCTTCAAAGTGGTCGGTTTTCTCCGGCTGGTGTACAGCTCGGAGCCTCTCACCCCTCGAATGTGAGGTAACGGAGGTTCTCTCCTTCCTACAAGAGCTGCTGGATAAGGGCAGATCCCCTTCCACGCTCAAAGTGTATGTGGCGGCTATTTCAGCGTTCTCCGGTTCAACGCTGGGTCAGTCACTAGGAAGGAATGATTTAGTCATCCGCTTCCTCAGGGGAGCTAGGAGACTGAATCCACCCAGACCTCCGTCAGTCCCTATGTGGGACCTTTCTACGGTCCTGGCGGCCATGAAAGGTGCCCCTTTCGAGCCTATCCAGTCAATCAGCCTCAAACATTTGTCTTTCAAAACAGTGTTTTTGATGGCTCTCGCTTCAGTGAAGCGCATAGGCGATCTGCACGCGCTCTCCGTGAGCCCGACGTGCTTGGAGTTTGGTCCTAATGACTCTAAAGTCATACTCAAACCTAAGCACGGCTATGTGCCGAAATCCCTCAACACGCCTTTTCAGGCTCAGGTCATTTCCCTGGCTGCCCTGCCGGCGTCGAGTGAGGAAGGGGACTCGAGTTTTCTTTGCCCTGTTAGGGCTTTAAGAACTTATATGTCCCGCTCTGCTGCCTTTAGACAGACAGAGCAGCTCTTTGTCTCGTTCAGCGGACGTTCCAAAGGAACGGCTGTTTCGAAACAAAGTCTATCCAGATGGATAGTTGACGCCATAGCGCTGGCTTATACTGCCAAGGGCATTCAATGCCCGTTGGGAGTCAGAGCGCACTCTACGAGAGGCGTTGCCTCCTCGTGGGCTTGGTCCAGCGGGATTTCCTTACAGGATATATGTACGGCGGCAGGCTGGGCCTCTCCGTCTACATTTATCAGGTTTTATAACCTAGAGGTTCCTGCCTTACAGGCTAAGCTTTTGTCGGTGTAATCTAATTACAGGCGCAATGCGCTACCGACTATACTGGGCAGAACTGTGTAAGACCCACGTTTTCCCACATTAGTGCAGGCTCCCTACCCTGGCTATGTGATGTCATATTCGCGTCTGTGGACATGTCTATATAAGGACGGAGGAAACCCCTCCTGTCTTTAGACTCTCCCTGTGAGGTCATGTTAAGCCTGCGGACGCTACAGTAGAGGGAATTAAGGCTCCCCCCCTTATTCCCTGACTCTGTGTGAGTCTATCTGGTGATTACGCACTGTATGCCTGAAATAGCTTCCGGTGATCAGTGTTCTTATCCCAGCACGCACGGCGTTTTGCAAGGGGTTCCCGTAGCGTTTTCAACGCAGTACGAGAGAACTCTCGTAAGAGAACGTACTCGGTTACTAACGTAACCTCGGTTCTCTCTAGAAGAGGGAACGAGTACTGCGTTCCCTTGCCGTGCGTTTGGTTCACTCTGGTTCGCTTCGGCGATCAAAATCAAGTGAATCAGCCTTCTCGAGCTCCTTTTATAGAGGTAAGCCACGCCCGTCTCGGCGGGAAGTGGCGAGGAGGGTGCGAAGCGCCCTCATTGGTCTGATGTTGCATCAGCCTGCGCTCGATAGGCTTATGCAGTTGCCGCAGAGCAGCCAATGAGCAGACAAGCCGTCTTGCTTCAGCTGTCTGCTGCTGCCGCAACGCGTTTTACATATATGAAAAATTAAAGGATAATTTTTGCTTCAGTGTTTCGTGAAAAGAGACTTTTCCCGTAGCGTTTTCAACGCAGTACTCGTTCCCTCTTCTAGAGAGAACCGAGGTTACGTTAGTAACCGAGTACGTTTCACAATATAAATCTTATAATAACCAGTTCTGGCACTCTTGAAATGTTAAATGTGCTGCCGGTCTGTAGTGAAGTGGTTTAATGAAACTCTACACTCAGTGTCAATAAACTCCTGCAGTAGCACCGCCCACAACAGACTGTACAGGCCTTTATGACTTCTCAAAATGAGAAAGAAGAGCAGAGAATGTGATATGATTCAAATGTTCACATTTTCTATTATTAAAACCAACATGAATCTCTAGGCCAGTGGTTCTAAAGAGAGGACCATGAATTGAACTGAGTGTGTCAGATATAGACATACAGTCAGTAAGTCCCCATGAAATAAAGGAAATAACATGAAGCCACTGCTTGTCTAAGAAGTCAAAATTAAGTCAGACATCTATTATTTTTGCCTACGGACCTGACTTCGGTTGCACCTGGTGTCCTTGACACCTGAAAATATTACACTCAGTTGAAATGATCATGACATTTTGACAAAAGACAAGAATGACAATGATGATGTACAGACATTGTTAAATTACTGAAATTGTGAAAAGTGTTTTAACTCACCATAGACAGTAAGACTGAATGTGTTGAGCGGCGTCTCTGATCTGGTGCTGGTGACTGTATAAAGTCCAGAGTCTGTGGTTCTGGTGTTTGTGATGGTCAGAGATCCGGTTTGATCCAGTTCCAGTCTGTCTCTGAATCTCTCATCAGGAAACTCTCTCTTATTCTTCTGTCTGTTGATTTTAGCTATGAGACTGTGTCCAAAACTCCACATTATCAGATCAGCTGTCTGTGTTTCAGTAAGATCAGTGTTTAGAGTGACAGACTCAGTCACTGACACTGACAACACTCCTGAAGAACAAACAGAAACAGTTTCTCGGAAAGAGGGTTTTAGCAATTTTGAAACTATTTGAACTAAATATTTGTCAGGGAAAAACAAAATTTTACTGCACTCATTTCAATGTACAATTCTATAATTCACAATAAATAAAACCTTTCTTACTGGAAGGGAAAATCGTCACCATTCAGAACAGCAATATGAACACAAAAGTATTTTAGTCTAATAAAACATACATTTTATGGGAAACATTGATGATGAAAATAATAAGGAGCAGAAGAATGTGTGGACAAATAATATAAACTGAAGTAAAGCCATAAAAATACTTACCAGACAGACTCCATGAGCACAAACAAAAGAAAATAAACACCTCAGACATTTTTTTCAGGAGTGTGCAAAAGAGTTTCACAATAGAAATCTTATAATAACCAGTTCTGGCGCTCTTGAAATGTTAAATGTGCTGCCGGTCTGTAGTGAAGTGGTTTAATGAAACTCCTGCAGTAGCACCGCCCACAACAGACTATACAAGCCTATATGACTTCTCAAAATGAGAAAGAAGAGCAGAGAACGTGATATGATTCAAATGTTCACATTTTCTATTATTAAAACCAACATGAATCTCTAGGCCAGTGGTACTAAAGAGAGGACCATGAATTGAACTGAGTGTGTCAGTTATAGACATACAGATGTACAGTCAGTAAGTCCCCAGCAGTGGTGTAGTACTATATGGTGTAGTTCGCTGTTTAAATTAAAAAATGTAAGAAAACTTGTGTGATATTCCTTTAAAATATAATTTTAATAGATTGCATTATTATTATTATTAATATTTTAAAGTTCATTTTACTGTGCAATTTCTTTCATAATTTCTTTGAGTTAGACCGAACTTTTATTTTGGTGGGTTGTAGACATTTGAGTTTCTGTGTGTTTTAATAAACTATTATTATTAGGCCTACTTGAAGTACTTTACTGTGCAATAGTAATATTTCTGTTATAATTTCTTCAAGTTATACCGAACTTTTATTTTGACAGGTTGTTGTAAAGACATAACAGTTTCTGTCTGTATTTGATACGAATGAATGACGATAGTTTTATCAAATTAAATGGTGAAATTCTCATGAAGTGACTCTCATAGCAGCTCTGCCATGAAGTTCACATGTGTGGCCTACATGCGTGCTTCAGTGTGTGTGTGTAGTGGGGTGCACATTGAGTGCTCGTTCCCTGTGACGCGTAGAACAATTGCAGTCTCTTTGAACTTTAATATTCACTAGACACTAGTCCATATCGAGATTTGATTCATTGTACAGCCTCACTTTTGATTTATTCATTCAAAAATGGCCAAATTCCGTGACGTAGTGGTAGCCTACTGCTTTATACAGCAAGTTCCATTTGTGACTGGATTCCGCGATTCGATATGTGTCGCTTCGCAAACACGGACGGCGTGAATTTATGAATGAAAGTGTGGAAGTTCTGACAAAACAAAATTGTTACGTATCCTCACACTTTTTCAAGTGGTTATACGGAAATCCTTGGCCTTTCCTAGTGGGTAGCCTATGGCGTATAGGCTACCTGCTTATCACATAGACTACACCACCCCAGGAAATAAAGGAAATAACATGAAGCCACTGCTTGTCTAAGAAGTCAAAATTGAGTCAGACATCTGTGGTAGATTTTTCCCCTATAGACCTGACTTAGGTTGCACCTGGTGTCCTTGACACCTGAAAATATTATAGGCCTACCTCTGAAGGCACGAGTTGACGCCTAATGCTTGGTACACACCAAAATATTTTTTACATCTTATACGATTTTCAAAATGTGATAGACCAGCTAGATGTGATTTTGCTCCTATAGTGTGTGGTGTGTCATGATGTGACAAAGACAGCACACCACACACAAACAGATTTTCAACCAGAGTCTCGACTGTGAACACAGGAAATCTCGCAAAATCTTGCGAGACTTCAGAATAAGCATGGCGGATGATATGCAGGAAGAAATTGCAATGATAGTGTTTGGAATGTGTGGCGAGGGGGGCGTGGTTCAGCGAGGTCTGCGACAGGAGAGAGAGCGGGGAGAGAAGCAGCGGTAAGTGGGTTTAATACGAAATGATTGACACCTGTGTCTCGTTGCAGTAATTGGCGTGGGGAGACTGCATTTAAGGAGAGCTCTCACAAGCCATGAGAGAGAGAGAAGGACTGAGCACTCGTGGGACTGGGAAAAGAAAGCGGACTGAGAAACCTGTGGACTGAGAATACAGAACTGCTTGTTGCTGTAACCGTGTATTGAGTTTGTGAGCGCATGTGGCGCGATTGTTATGTACGAATTGAGTTTATTATTAAAATACCCACGAGTCTCAGTCAGCCGACCCTGGTCTCCTTCCTTCTCACACACGATCTAAGGGATCTTCATTACAGAATGATTTTCACAGAAAATTCACATGAAAAAACAACAACAACATTGTACCCACCATTACATATAACCTTTTATACAGAAATATATTCATTTTTTATTGTCTTTATTTATTCTTTATTGGATTTATTGTCTCTTTAGAAAAAGTTATTTAATAATGAAGTTCCCTCTATAGAACTTCACTGAACCCTTAACACTCAGCTTCCTGCAAGTGTGTGTGTGTGTGTGAGAATGACCTATGCTGCATTCCAGTCCACTTTTATATCCACTCAAATATGTACGATTCGCAATCGGGGAGGCTCTTAACACACCTCACACCAAGGGAAAATCTGATAAGATAATCTGTTGAACCAATAAGATAATCGGGACATAGCTAGGATTGTCGGAAGGGGGGAAATCGGCCCAAAATCAGCCCGATTATCTTTTGGTGTGTACCCAGCATTAGCTGCAATCTAAACCCACCTAAGAGTCTCACAAAGATTACTTGTAGCAACTTCATTGTTAATCACAAGGTTCTACCACCTTTATCTGTCTAGTTTAATTTCCCATATATGTTATTTTTATACACACACACACCAAAGTAAAATGGGGGAAGGCAAGGTCAGCTGTCTCTCCATCTACAGATATCTATATCTCCATCTGGTGGCTGTAAGAAGAATCTCATAAAACAACAAAGACTTGTAGGTCTAAATCTTTATGATGACGCTGAGCATGACAAACCCAGGACAAATGAGAAAAACAACATTCAGCACAATCAGTTTTTCCACACAAAGGCAGTAACAACTTTTGTTTCTTTTCATTACAATTGCTGCCACTTTTTTGGACAGATAAATAAAAAGTTTGAAAAGAGTTTGTTAATGCACTGAAAATTAAAACATTCGCACATCATCCATTTTAGGGTCATTACTACACATTTCATCATGTGTCCAGGTGCTGCACTAACTTCTACAATAAAAGGACTGGTTGTTTCAGATGAAAGTGCTACCTTTCTACCAACCAGCAGAATTGATGTTCCAGCGTTGTATAATTGAATATGTGTTTAGTTGAATTAAAATTGTAAGTGTTTCGTGGCTGCTGCAGACAAGAGTATAAGGAGATGCATCAAGCATCCTACAGACTGAAAGAGTTTGAAAACCACTGATATATTCAATAACTGATGCACAAAATCAGAGACAGTTTCCACTTTAAATAACCATCTGAATAAATATGTTCAGAGATAAAACAGTAAAAACGTAATTATTCACTGACTTAGTTCAATAAAATATCTGATTACTCCACCATAATAATTTAGATGTCTCTCCATCTGGATCGGAGGTCTATAACTCCTGCTCCTCGAGTGCAACGATCCAGAGTTCAGCTCAAACCCTAATCAAACACACTTGAATTAGCAAATCAAGTTGTTAAAGGTATAACAGGAACAGTGAGTGTGTTGGAGCAGGTTGAACTGGAGTCTGCAGGAAGGCGGCCCTACAGGAGCAGGGTTGGCCCTCTGATCTAGAGATATCTAGCTCCATCTAGTGGTTGGAAGAAAGTGAAAGTGAAAGTGATGTGTAGCCAAGTATGATGTCCCATGCTCTGCATTTCACCCATCCAAGTGCACACTCACACACCATGAATACACACCCGGAGCAGTGGGCAGCCATTTTTGCTGCGGCACCCAGGGAGCGATTGGGGGTTCGGTGTCTGTTGATCAAGGACACCTCAGTTTTGAGTAATGAGAGTGTAAGAGAGCGATGCTCATTCTCTTCCCCTGCCGGAAATGTAGGTTACATGTCTGTCTATCTAACAATTACACCACAACTGCCCACAGAGAATGTTTAATTAGAAAAAAATATCTGTCACTAACTGCTAAAAGATTTTAAATGAAGACAAGCCTATAATATAAAGTAATATTTTCTTAAAAGGTGTATATGTAGCTTGCAAATCATTTTATTTATTAAAAACAGACGGATTATGGATATGTTTGAAAGGACTTTTTGAAGGAGAACTTGCTTGCAGATACTGCAGTTACAACATCCACCAGCAGGGGTGAACAGGACATAAATAGGGCCTACAGAATATTCAAAAGGATTCTACACTGTTGTTTCTAAGTTTAGTCACTAGTTGGCGCTCCAGCAGGGTCTTTAGGAGAGATGTACTGTCTACACCATTAATCTGAGTTAAAATCTGAGTAAATCTCAAGCTCAAAATGATTACAAGACAACATGTTGATGGATCATAAACCCATTATACATTTTTACCTTTTGTCTAAATTAATCACACAGTAACATTCACAATAAACACATATACAGCACAAAAGGCAAGTGAAGTCATATTTAAAATAGTACTTTCAGAAAAGAATCACATTAATTCAGAATTCATTTGTCTCCTCATATGATAATGTTAAATAGAGTAGCCTGTTTGTTGTACAGGTGAGTTGGCATTACCTGCTCTGGCTTTCCAGCCTGTCGCACCTCCTCCGGTGCCAATGGGACAGCTGCAGGGTCATCAGCTGGACACCACCGTTCATAGATGTTTCGCCCCCATGACCAGTACATCTCCAGGCGGGGGGGCCGGTGGCATGCTGGGGACGTCTCCCCACCACCCCCTGCAGCTGCCTTCACTGGGGTGATGATCCCCACCCCATTTCTTTCCTCCTCAACCAAAGCCAGTAGCTCCCTTTCTCCGCTTCCTCTCCCAGCACCCCCGTGGCTTTCCTCAGCTTTGAGCCTGTTACGCCCACTCCGTGTAGCAGCCGGACTGCTGCTTTACCCACGAAGCCTCGACAGCCAATCTCCACAGGGTGAACAGTTGCTTTCCAGCCAGCATCTTGGCACTCTGCTGCTAACTCGGCGTACTTCTGGTACTTCCTTTCATGGGCTGCTGCCATATTCTCCTCCCAGGGGATGGTTAACTCAATGAGGAGGGCTCGCTTTGCCACTGTAGACCACATGACTATGTCTGGTCGAAGAGTGGTAGTCATGATCTCTTTTGGAAAGACCAGCTGTTTCCTAAGATCTGCTAGCATCTGCCACTCTTTACCAGGTGCGAGCATGCTACTCTTCTTCTCAGGAAATAGATGTATCCCGCCGGGCTTTACAAATCCTGTCAGGGCATGCTCTCTTGTTGCCGGTGACTGGTTTGCTGCCACCCTACCGCCCTCCAGGATCTCGGCCAGTTTCGTCAGGATTGTATCATGGCGCCACCTGAAGCGTCCCTGGGTCAGTGCCACTCTGCATCCTGACAAAGTGTGTTGGAGACTTGCCTTGGCGCTCCCGCACAGATGACAGCCCACCTCATCACCATACCACAGTGTGAGATTCCTAGGGCATGGAAGGGTGTCGTAGGTCGCCCTCAACAGGAAACTGAGCCTGGATTGAGGCGTCCTCCAGATATCCGCCCAGGTAATACGCCTGTTTATGGTAGCATCCCATCTCGTCCAGGCTCCTTGCGTGCCCTGGGATATTGCCTTCAGATGGAAACGCTCCTTCTCCAGTCTGGTGATTTCGTCCACCACCATGATCTTCTGCTGTCTCTTGGTGGCTTTGGACCAGAATTGCTGCGCTGCTCCCCAGCCCAGCCCAGCACGACTGGTCTGGACGGCCCCCATTACTTCTCTGTGTTGCAGACTGGCGATGGCGCACTCCACCTCTGTTTGCGCCTTCCATTTGCGACCTGTGCGGATGGGGACATTCGCACTCCTTATGAGCGGGTCTGCTGAGTTCTTTAGTTCCAGCACAAGGCGAGCCTTCTCCTGCTTATATCCGAGGCTGATGGATTTGATAGGGAGCTCCAGCATGCTCCGACCGAAGAGCCCTGCATCTGAGAAGCATCGGGGCAAGCCTAGCCACTTACGGATGTAGTTGTTGGCTAGGCTATCCATTCTGCTGACATGTGATGAAGCAATCTCACAGACCTTAAGGGGCCACAGGATACGTTGGTACAGGATGTGCTGATAGCACCACACCTTGTGCTTCCCGGGCAGTTGACTCTGCTCAATCTTTGCCAGCCCTTCTGCGAGTTGCTGTTTGGCAATCTTTCCCATCTATAAACTACAAAAAAAACAAAACAATTTATTTCAGTCTGCTCTCAGTTGATCACTTATTTGCACAAAAATATGTTTTAATACATGTAAAGCATTCAGATTGTCATATTAAACTCCTCTCTTGCTGAAAAGCGTTTGCTGTAGTGATTCAGTGACTGATGCAGATGATGTTGCTGGGTTAGTTGCTCTGTGGAGTTTCATTATGGTTGTAAGGAGTAGAAAACCACTGGACCAAAATCAGAACTAAATCAAACAAGATCTAATGTTCACACAGCGCTGCTCATGTCTTTTTCTCGTCTTCTCATTTCACACTCAGTGTTTTATTCCGAAACTTCTCAGAACAGTGTTTTTAATGGCAACACACTAACAGACTAAAGATGTATGATCACAGCTGAATGATGGTGTTGTGTTGTGTTGTTCTTTTTTCCAGGTCAAGAATGAGGCCAAATCATTTAAAGATTATACGTTTATTTGATATGGTAAAAAAAACAGGCATAACGTTACAAAAACAGAATGATCAAAAACTACAAATCAATTTTTGAATATCTTGTTTATCAACTTTCAAGATTTATTACACTAAAATATCACAGTGTGAGAGAGATTAGAGATGTCAGTAAAAAAAAAGACTACTAGGTGGAGCTTCAGCAACTTCTGTATATTAACAGAAACATACTGTATATCAAAGGGTTAGTTCACTCAAAAATGAAAATTCTGTGATTAATTACTCACCCTTATGACGTTCCAAACCTGTAAGATCTTTGTTCATCTTCAGAACACAAATGAAGATATTTTTGATGAAATCCGAGAGGTTTTTGAACCAGTCATTGCAGCAACGTCATTGCAACTTTCAAGGCCCTGAAAGGTAGTAAAGACATTCTTAAAATAGTCCATGTGACTCCAGTGGTTCAACCTTAATGTTATGAAGCGGCCCTAAGAATAACGACTTTATTCAACAATCTCTTCTCTTCCACGTCATTCTCCAACGCTGTTGACGTAGAATGTCTGGGTTCTACGTAAGAACACCGGCTCACTATTGGCCGACGCTAGTCACGTGAGCACCACGACACATGCGTGTGAGGCTGACGCAGGGGCTGGCCAATAGTGAGGTGGCCTTCTTACGTAGAACCTGGAAGCGCTGCACTGTTTACACTACGTCAACAGTGTAGGAGAATGACACAGAAGAGAAGAGATGGTTGAAATAAGTTGTTATTTTTGGGGTTGCTATATTTTAACAATGTCTTTACTTCCTTTCTGGGAACGACATGAGGGTGAGTAATTATTGAAAGAAATTTTATTTTTGGGTGAACTGTCCCTTTAATTGATAGTTAACATTAAGCTAAATGTGGAATTAATCTGCTTGCTGAGACACGACATATAAGCACCTGCAATCGGTAGAAGTGAAATTAATGCAGTTACGGTTATGTGATTTGCATTCTTTAATGTCTGTCTGTTTATACTAAAACATAACCACATATGGAGAGATTTTAGAGTGTGAAACAAACAGCATAAAAAGTTTTGTTTGCTTTTGAAAAAAATAAAGAATCTTTGAAATTATAGTTACTCAAAAGAGTTCTTGTCATATAATGGCACCAGACATTCACGGACATCTTCATCTGGTCGATCAGTGTTTGTTGCTGCGTTCTTCACAGTCTTCAGCCGTGGAAGATTTCTGGTTCTGTATTAATAAATCAGAACGACCACCGCAACCACGCCCACCAGAGATGAGAGAGCCAATCGGGTCACAGCTTTACTGTTACAACAGCGACATTCTTAAGAGAGAAGAAAAGAGCAACATTAGAAAACATAAATATGATTCATGTTTGAAACACAGTATTAGCCCGGTTCTGTCAACACTGGCATACACGTAACACATTATCAGATTTCTGTAATGCACATTTGTTAAAAGATTGTTAGGTTGCATAAATTAGATCAATCAGAACCGTGAACACTTCCCATAACACCCAATTTACTTGTTACATCTTAAGAAGAATGGCATCCACATGGATATTAGTCTCTCTGTCTATCCTGAGGTTACCGTAGTCAGCCGTATCCAGTCCATATCTAGATCAGATGCTGGACCTGCACCTAGACACGACCAAAACAAGAGATCCTGTCTACTAGAAAATTCCCTGTGAGGGCCTCGTCGACATAATCAGACAAGTCCTCTGTACAGATAAGGGCTGGATTCTGGAATCCACTGCTGCTTCAATGTATATCTATTAAGTGAATATAATCAAGGTATTAATCAATATTTTTCCTTCTGCATATTAAACAATTTGAACGACTTCTTTTAGCATATGAGATTTGTAGAATTACATGTCAGTTTAATAGAATGTGCTCTCCATGTTTTTGAGAAAGGCACCTAACATGTGTTTAAAAATATATCTAACTCAGGGTCAGCCTGATAATCAATGTGGATATGCACCTGCATAATAATCCATGTGTCTACAATTTCTATGTTTATCTATTTCTTAGCCAATCAGAATCCTTCAACCTGAAGTAATGATGTAGGTATAATTGTTGTAGAAATGTGAATATATGTAGAGCGGCCTACAAACTCCTTGTGAGTCTTGAAGCTGACTTCTGCCTGATGAAACTACAAACTATCTTCAGTAAAAAAAATGTCTTCAGTTGACTGCACTTCTGACTCCAGTTCTTCACTCATCATATCTGGTCCTTGGGTCTACTGTATAATCCCCTACAACAGACCCTAGGGCCAGCTTCGGCTCCACTGGTGTGATGAATCGATCTTCAAGCAAAAGGAACTGGATGAATATTTGAATGCTACCGATCCCGATCTTAATTTTGACTTGTGATGCAGACTGAATCATAATGACACGTGTTTGTTCCTTGGCTAGAGGAGAGCTGGCCCCCGACTGAGCCTGGTTATATAAATGACCATAGATCAGCTCAGAAGATCTCTGTGTACCTGAACAGATTGACTGGGATTTTTTCAGTACGGGTCCAACATCGTCATATATACACACAATTAAGTGGAAAGGTGCAAGCCTTGTTTTTTTGAATGACCAATGTAAAGACAGTGTGAAAAAAACAACAACATGTGAACACAGACAGTCTAGTTACTATGGAATCCCTAAATGGACATCGTGATGGAAAAAAATATGACATTGGAAGAAAAAGTTTCAATAATACAAATAAAAAAAATTCAAAAATGTCATTGCTTTTGCATTCGTTGTGCTCCCTCACAAAACTTTTACATACCTCCAAGAAAATTTGTGAAAAGTTATGACAAAAGTTTTTCAATGCTCATGACAAACGTCACCTGAGCCTCACAGCTGTAGGCCTATTTATTTTCTGCAAATTATTTGCAGAAAGTTGCTGGATGCTATCAGTGTAAGCTTGGTGTAACCACACTTTTTCTTAAAAAAACTGTTCGGCACAATATAAATAGGACAGAGAGAAAGTCGTGAAAAGTTTAACTTTATGGAAATGAAGCTCCTATCGCAATCCAGTGACAACTGAGTTTGTCAAAACATGACAGTGAATTTAAGGAGAGACTTAAATTCAGCCACACACATGTTTAGGCCCAAAAATAATATGTCAACAGTCTTAGTGAGTGTGATTAAGATAGCTATATTTACCCAGGCAGCAACATATCCGACCAGATGTGGGCCGGATCTGGGCCAAAACTGTGTTGCTGCCTGGGTATTGTTCAGCTGTACGACGCAAAGAGCAGATTATGTTTCTTTGAATTTAATTTGAATCAAATTCTTAAAGAAAGAAATGGTGTAAAATCATGCAAAAAAATTCTGTCACCACAAAACTACTTACTTCATTATCAGACTAATTATGACCTTGTTTTACGTGTTAAAAGGTTAATACCCAGACAGAAAAATAGTGTCGGCCCAGATCCGGCCCACATCTGGTACTTGTGGACTCAACACGTACCAGATGAGGGCCAGATGAGGGCCAGATCAGGGCCGACACTATTTTTCTGTCTGGACATATCCTATGTATTTAATAATCCAGCTGGTATACTCACCACAGACAATAAGATTGAATATGTTGAGCGGCGTCTCTGATCTGGTGGTTTTGACTTGATAAAGTCCAGAGTCTGTGGTTCTGATGTTTGTGATGGTCAGAGATCCAGTCTGATCCAGTTCCAGTCTGCCTCTGAATCTCCCATCAGCACTATCATTATAAAATATCGTTTTATTGTCCTGTCTATTGATTTGAGCAATGAGAATGTCTTTATGTCCAAAATTCTATCTTATCTGGTCATCTTTCTGTATTTTAGAAACATTAGGCTGTATGGTGACAGATTCTCCCTCAATCCCTGACACTGACTTCACTTCATCTGCAACGCCAAACACACCTGCCGAACAAACAGAAATGATTGCTTCAAACTAATTTGATATATATATTTTAAATAGTGTAACACAAACATTTGACACTGTTGAATGCATAATTGAAATAAGTTCACATTTTCTTACAAGTAAGATAAAGGTAACGATTTATTTTGTTGTGAATCAGATTGGTTGATTTACAGTCATCATAATTTATGACATTAACAGCAAATGCAAAATCTGTTCTGACTGATCTGAATAGTACACTGTGCATCATTAAACAAGTATAACTTACCAACTAAACACCACAGGCACAAATGGAGGAAAATCGGGTGAATCATTTTCTTCAGCAGTTTGAACGTCAGAACCGTTTCAAATAACGAAAGACTTCAATTCTACCGTCAGAAGAGCTAAAGATGAGAGAGATGTCAGTCTGAGTTGAAGTGCTCAGTGTGAATAAATACCTCTGCTTCTCCTTTCAGAGTCTGTACGCCCTCTCACATGGACTCTTAGATGCTGCAGACTTCCTCCCATGAGATATTTTAAGATTGGTTTGACTTCCTCTTTATGCTATGGGCTTATTAATATGTGTATCTATTAGTATATTAGTAAGATGTGATGTTAACCTAGCAAATTTGACCTCAGACCTGGCACATTCTGGCTACACTTTATTATAAGGTGTCATTGTTACAGCATACTTTTATATTTAAGTAGGCCTACTGAGTAATATTAATTAACAAGGCATTTACTATAGGGTTCGGGTAGGATTAGTATTTGGTTGAGGGGTATTTGCGTGTAACTATGCATACTTTACTGTTATTACTATGGTAAATACATGTAACATGTAACAAGGACACTGTAAAATAAAGTGTACCCACATTCTCTAGTGCAAGTTATGCACACTTCACGTCTCATCTCATACACACAAAGCAGGTTCATAAAATCTATAGTGTGGATGCAAAATATTTTCATTAAAGACATAGTTCACCTAAAAAAGCAAACTCTGTGCTGTCTCATTATTTCTTTTCTTTTTACCTATGTTTTTATATTCTGTATTTAATACCTTTGAAAAACAGAGAAATTTAATTATTTGGTCTGCGCAAACAGCAGACATACAGAATCACAATCAGCTCTGGAAGGTTTAGCTAGTGGAACATCCTCAGCAAGACACAATATTTTATGTGAAACATTACAGAAATGATATGGCATAAAGCACTTAGTCGTAAGGGTGAGTTTTTTGTGGGTTCCAGCCCTTTCAGTCCATGTCGGAGTAAAGGCGAATGATAAACTGGCAAAGACGTTGTTAAGGATCTTGAGATCAACATCAGAGTGCAGATGAGTAAACAGGAAATGAAGGGGTTGATGGGAACTGAAGTGAAAAAGAGGCGGCAGAGGATATGGCACTATGAAAGATGAGGAAGGCATCAGTATAGTAGGCCTATACAAAGAAATATGGGGGTGGAAAGAAGAACTGTTGATAACATTAAAAAGGATGTGATAATGACAAGATTATACAAAATTAAATCAAAGTTTATATAAAATAAGGAAACATGAAACTGGTAATTGTGATAAATGTGGATACATTGCTGGAATGTACAGCATATAATAGAGAATGATAAAAGTTAGTTCAGTCACTAAAGGAAAGCAAGTAGGCTACTGCTCCATACTCATTTCAGTAGGTTGCAGAAAATGCACCTTACAGTTGGTTTGCCAACCGCCATATAAACAACAGAAGAATAAGAAACAGCAGAGGGCGGTAAGTAACTTTGCGATCCGCCGTTACAAAGAAGAAGAAGAAGACTCCTGCATGGATCTGGAGCAAGTTTCAGTGTCAAATATCTCGGTGTATGGATGGAACCTCGCTATACATGCAAATGTAAAAAAAATAAAAAATCTAAAATAGGAGTAAATATTTTAAGATGTTTATCAGGGGTTGAATAGGAACTTGTAGATTTTCGTTGAAAAGAATATTATATTAATCAGATCAAGTTTGGATTATGGAAGTATAATTTACAGATTTGCAACCGAAACTATACTTAAAAAGATTGAAGAAATACAAAATCAAGCTTTAAGAATATGCTGTGGTGTGTTCAGAACATCTCCCATTGTAGCTTTACAGGTAGAAGTTGGTGAAGCTCCTTTAAAGCTTCGTAGGCATAAAATAAGACTGACTTATTGGGTTAATATAAAAGGTCATAAAGAGAGTCATCCAGTAAAGGGAGTGATAGAAGAATGCTGGGAACATGGGAACAAAAACATTAAAAGCTTGGGATGGAGTGTTCACAGGGAAGCACAAGAAGTATTGCAGATTGTGATGCTAGCCCAACTGTTATAATATCCAGTATACCACCGTGGATATTTCCAATGCCAATAATTGACTTATTCAAATGAAATTCAAATGGAAATCAAGAATGAGAGAGAAACCCCAAAGAACATTATCTACACGCTTATTAGTGCTTCACACTCCAGTCCAGTTGGTGGCGGTAATGCACAAAAAGTTGTTTTGCAACGGCCATAAAACTCCATTAGAAGAAGAAGAAGAAGAAGACTCCAGTGTCTGTGAATGTGATAACTTGCGGTTTTTCTTTCGTTGCAAATCATTAATTGACTCAATAGAAAGTCACATTCGGTTTTAAAATCTCTCGGTTTAGTGGGGTTTTTTTTAACAGTCGTCGCTGTCAGTCTGGTGGGTGATAACACAATAGCAGCTACGTGGATTATTTATTAATTTCCATCGAAATCAGATTTTGGATCTGGAAGCTACAACAGTATGAAGAGCACTTTAAATCCCGTTTTGTTTTTATTACTACTGTGCGGTAAGTGTATGACTTAATTTCAGTTTTTACTTTGACGTAGACGTATTTGAGAGTTTCAGTGGCGGAATTATAACGTTATTTATAGTTTGGCATGTGGACTATAAGGGGTGGCAACCATGCCCGCTTGGACAGTCGGACTGGTAATCTGGCATACTGGGCAAATGCCCGGTGGGTCGACGTGCTTTTTTGGCCGATACATCTCATAATTTTTTATTATTATTTTTTTTTTTTTTTGGCTTAACGGCCCATAAAACTCGTACATCGGCGGCCCATTCGTTTTGTATTGCTTAGGCTAATTGGTGACGCTGGGTTAGTGCCAGTGTAATGCATTGGTCAAAACAAGTCAGTTTTTTTTTCCTGGTAATAGCAAAGGTATGTCTGTGTGATACTTTAACGTTTCTTTTATCATAATAATAACAATTGTGGCCAAATAAGTGTTTGTCACGCAAGTATTGTGCAGAGAAATAGCGCGAATTTTTTTGTTTAGAGCATAAGAAACAAATGGTGTATAAATATATATATATATATATATATATATATATATATATATATATATATATATATATCTTTTTTTTTTTTTTTTTCATATATGCTATATCCTCTGTAGTGGACACCAGGGGCCTGTACCATGATGGTAGTTGAACAAACTCAGGGTTGCAGGATTAGTTTCGAGTTGACAAAACCAAACCAATCCAACCAGGCTTTGTTGGTACCATGATGCTGATCGTCAACTCAGGCTTTGATCCTGAGTTTAGGAGTTTAGATGTGACGTCAGTAGCGAACAACCAATCACAGGCTGAGAAATAGTGAAACTGCGATTCATTTCTCGCGAGAGAAGCAGCGCGATTCACATATTAAATAAAATAATTAAAATATTAAGAATTTAAACAAATTTACATAGCAAGAAGAAAATAGCTGTCTATAAGAGGACAACTAAAAGTAAAAGTCTCGCTACTGTATATCAGTGCAATTAAAATTTGTGAAGTTAGTTTATAAACTTAATGTCCAAAAATACAGTTGATAAAAGGTATAGAGAGAACTGAACTGAACATGTAGGCTAGTAATTTTATAGCTTCATCTATTGATTCTAAAGCGTATTTATATGACCTTTATATATGTATTCATTTAAACTCTGCGTAATAATATATGAACTAAAATTGTACCTGTGATTAATTACATAAATAATATTTAAATCATACAAATGTATTATTCTAAATTAGCATTACTATAAGCCAGACGATTTTGTCTTTAAAAATCATTTGCTGTGTAGTGACCTTTAATTTGGAGCAGAAACAGGTGGAGTGACTTTATCGCATCAGACGTGTCACTTTGCTCACAGCTGATTGGTCAAACTTCAGTCTGAGATCTCGAATCCAGAACATAACCTGCCCCGGAGCAGGTTAGCCGTGCAGCGTAAGATACCATGGCGACGAACTCCGATTAAAGCCAAGCTACTTTCATAGTACCTAAAACCCAGGGTTGGCGGAAACTAAACTGAAACATAGCTGGGTAGCCACCTAAACCGGCTTCATGGTATAAGCCCCTGGACTCAGTTGTTTAAAAAATACCATTTTACTATAAGCAATATGTGTGTAAAATGGCCATAAATTAATATTCACATTCAATGCAATGCTATACACTAATTTGCACATTAATGTGTTCTTGGAGCAACATTTAGGAAAAAAATAAGTGTAATAAATAATAATTGGAGTAATAATTAGCAACATTTTAATAATAATATCTAATATTTCATTGAAATGTTCAGTGGTATAATTTATTTCCATATTCACTTGTTGTGATTCCCAAAATGCCTGATAAACATGATTTAAGTCCTGATGTCCTCTACAGTGGACACGTATGAAATCAATGTCCTGTTACATTTTTTGATTTGAAAGCCCATAACATTTTCCTGAGATGTTGGTTTAAATACAATTTGAAAATTAGTCCGATTTAAATTATAATTACAATATATTATCATATTTCCACAAGAGTGCTAGATTTGATCACTAAATTAATGTCAGGCATTTTTAAAGACCAAGTAGAAGTTGTTTTCAGGGTGAAACCTCCAAACATTTGGTATCTCTGAAATGTCCTAAATGTGCTCTTTACAGGACATCCAGGATGTGACATGTGACGTGTATCCTGTCAGAGAAATTCAAGTCTATTCCTGGGTCCCAGAAGGATATATACATTAGTTTTCACGATTATGTTAACAATTGCATTACTGCAAATTAATCATATATAACGTTTACAAATAATTTTCACAATTGTTCTATAAAAAGCTCAGTTTTACTGTGGGTAACACAAATTACTGTAAACAATATTGTACTCTTATTTCTACAGTGCATAATATGTGAAGGTGCAATGCAGCATGAATAGATTGTGCTGTGGAGTACGTTTTTTACTAGTTGGTTTTATCTGCGCTGCTGAACTTATTTTTTGGTTATCTTTTAGCAGTATGTGTTGTTGGTCTATTTTGTAATACCTTTTTTTATATTTTTAATTTGTTGAGTGTCACGTGTCGTGTTTTGTATGTCAAATATTCATGTCTGCTTCACTATTGAAAAAGAAACTTGTACAAAAAGTGATACATTTTAAAATGAAAAATTATCCATTTATCATCATCAAACAAGCTTATAAATAATATTATAAGATTCTTTAATGTCCTTTTTACAGTGTAACCCAATATAATATAAAATATTGTGATCTGTTTTGCACTAACTAGTTTTTCCAATCAGACGCTGACTACTTTTTTTTGCAGATGTTTCCCTCTAACTACTATTAAAGTTATTGATGTAAAGAGTTGCACATATTCACTCAGCTAAATGTATTTAATTTATAATTTTAATTAGCTTTGTATAAAAGCTGAGTGAATAAATGTGGCACATCTGTAGATTGTAGATGAAGAGTGTTTTCTCACATTAGTTTGGAAGGAAGACTGTCTGTTCTTCATTTACAGCTGAATAATTCATTGTTTATAAGACAAGACTAAATGATCTGTTAAATCTGTTCACTAATATCAGCAGCAGTGTTATATGAGTTTAATCTCTGAGAAACTGTTTCTGTTTGTTCTGCAGGAGTGTTTGGTGTTGATGCAGATGCAGTGAAGACAGTGATGGAGGGAGATTCTGTCACTCTATACCCTGATCCTACTAAAATACAGGGATTTAATCTGATAGAGTGGAGGTTTGGAGAGTCAGGTTCAATCATTGCTCAAACTGATGGAAAGAGGAGCTCATATCTCCATCACACTGAGAGATTCAGAGACAGACTGCAGCTGGATCATCAGACTGGATCTCTGACCATCAAGAACATGAGAAACAAACACTCTGGACTTTATAAACTAACAATCAACCTCAACAACGGTTCTGAAGTTACAAGATTCAGTGTTTCTGTCTCTGGTGAGAACACTTGTTTCTTTTTTTTTAGTTGTTTTCAATTGAGGCAATACAGAACCAGTAAAATACTCTATACCTTTCACAGATCTAAAACCAACAATTAGTGCATATGCCAAAATAAATGGCAGTCAGAATGGGATCAGTGCTTAAACAACAAATTACCTGAAATAAACCTTGTTGTTGGGACAAGACATGCATTTCATTATAATAATCACTGAGATCAAGTCCTTTGCACACAATTACAGACTTTGTCATCAATCAAAAAATCAGGAGAAAGTTCCCCAGTGTTCATCTTGTCAGAAAGAATCAACTGTCATTAAACATATTTTACTGGACTGTAATGCTTCTATTGCTCTTATGAACTTTTTTTCTGTTTTATTCTGTTGATGCGTTTGAAAAAAAAAAAAGCATAAATATTATTTAGTTTAATTTTTATAAAACTAAAACTTATTTATTTCTCAATAACTATAAAATATATTCACCATGAACATAGCCACAACCGGAATTAAACTGCAAGTGCAGCCAACGAATATTATATGTGTTCGACATTGTTACAGAATTTTAGGTTCATAATATTACTCTCATGCTGTTCTGAATATTATCATAGCTGAGCTTGGGCCACAGATGATCACATGACTGATATTCAGAACAACCGAATGACAGATTTGTGATGTTGATTTTATAATACAGGCCAGGACTAGAAAGATTGTACTTTTGCCAGTAACAGTGTTCAATATGTTTAATATCTGATTGTGAATCTGTTTCTTGTAGAGTTTCCAACCGTTGCTGTTATTGATGCTGGTGAAACTGAAATGAAGAGCATTATGGAGGGAGATTTTGTCACCCTTCAGACTAATGTTACTGAAACACATGGAGATGAGCTGATAGTGTGGAGTTTTGGAGATGAAGGAAAACTCATAGCTAAATGTGATATAGAGGCCAAAAGCTCAAAATTATATGAGAGATTCAGAGGCAGACTGCATCTGGATAATCAGACTGGATCTCTGAACATCACAAACACCAGAACAGCAGACTCTGGACTTTATATAGTGAAGATCAGCAGCAACAGCAAACAGCCGTTATACAAGAGATTCAGTGTTACTGTCAGTGGTGAGTAACTCAAGACTTTGAAGTTATGATTGTTTATTAGCTGTCTGCAAATAATTCAGATGATGTGACAATAAAGGACTCAAATCATGAGGAATTTATATTCAACAACAACAACAACTTTCAGAGCACAAAACTTCTTCCCCAGACCTTTTTATTAGCTAAAACAGCTTGATGTGAATGGTCTTAAATTACTGACACCTGTAAATAAATCTGTGATAAATACTGACTACATGAACTTTAATATCCATCATTGATTTGATTTTAATGTTTACATGCAGTTAATTAACCATCATTAACATAAAGATCTAGGCTACTTACCAGATCTTCTCTCAGGTTACAGGGTTCCAAACTGCGACCATTTTTTGAGAATGTGCGAGTTAAAATTTTATGTGGTCCGATTTGTGCGAGTGCATGGTCATGTACTCAGTTAAATTCACGCATGAATTTTCCTGCATTGAACTTGTTTTAGCGCCCGCCAAAGTGATTTTTTGTCCCGCCAAAGTCTTATTTGATCGGTGAGTAATGTAGATGAACTGCTGCGCTTGTGACAGGGCTCATGTTTAACTTAAAGTCCACATGAAATCAAAATTGACCATATTTACTTTGTTTGCCTAAATTGATCGTTTTGTGGTGAACAATTCATACATGCAAGTCAATCCACACCAAAAAAATTTTTGGCTTCGTAATCTTTAATCAAAATCTGAAAATGCCCCTCCCCTCTGCATTGGAGGACCTTCCCTGATGACGTAGGTTTGAGGACTTGGGTTGGGAAACGCTTAACCACTCCCCTCAAACCGTTAGTCTGTTATGAGCAGAGATGGATAGGAGGAGCGCTAGAGTAAAACCCTGCCCTCTGTTCAATATTCCTTTTCACTGGGAAATACGTCACAACACTGGAGAAAAGTCGTTTGCAACTTCCGGTTCACGCGGACTTTAAAGAACGAGCAGAGAAAGAGAGAGCCGGTGTGGCGAATATGGTTACTCGGTGTATTGGGTCCGGGCGTAGGACCCCATTAGTATGCCAGTAGGCTGTGAATACGGTAAGGCAGTATCAGTGCAGTATAAGCTCATAGCACGATCATGGGATAACGTTAGCTGTATGCTATGCTATTATCTAAGCTAACTAAAAAACACACGAACAACGAGAAATGTTTAATTTCACAATCTATAGCTTCGGTTAAATACTAGTATATGAAACGTATAATTTAAAATACATTAAATACATTAATGACTCGTTATAACGTAGTACAAACGTCTTCTATAATAAAATGATTTTGAATGATTTGTAACCAGGCACTAAAACGATTACCCATAAAACGGGCTTTGAGCCAATCGGATTGCTTGGGTCCTACGCCCGGACCCAATACACCGAGTAACCAAATTATTCACCACACCGGTCGCGCACACGCACTCTCTCTCTTCGGAGCCAGGCGAAAGTGTAAACAAGACTTCACCGTCTCCAAACTAAGAGCCGTCTTGCTCTCTCTCCCTCGCACATATTAATCAAAATAAATCGACACGGTGATAAAAGGTCGGAAGACCAAAGTTTCATGTGGAGCATTCGGAGATTTTTTTTCCCCCTGAATTACCGCTGGCTGTGAATTGTGCTAAATACGTTGCCTTATCTTCTCTGAAAAGCGTTCCGGACATTCAGCTGACATAAAACAACACTTTAATTAAACGAAAAAAACTATCCAGTGATGAAATGTTTTCTGTGTTGACAGAAATCTTGGATGTCCATGTCCTAACTGCTGGGATAATCACAAACGCGCGTACACGTCCAATTCGCGAACTAATGACTCCTTTGAACCGATTCATTTTAATGAATGGATAAAACAACTGATCTTTCCAACAGTGAACTCAGGAGACGTCTGAATCGGTGTATAACTAATCAGTAACACTTTACAATAAGATTCTATTTATTACATAAATTACATAAAAAGTACAGTTTGCTTACTCAAGCTTAAGCTTTAAAATAAATAAAACCACTTGTTTTTTTGAAAAGCATATGATTATATTTTTCCACACAGTGCTATCAAGAATCGATAAGAGAATCGTTAAAGAATCGGATCGATAATCAGAATCATCAGTGGCATTATTATTGATAAAATCTTATCAATTCCCATCCCTATGTGAAGACAGTAAAATTATAATCAAATATTAAAGAACATACATGTTTTTTTTGTTAAAAAACATTTCGCTAACATGAGGTCTTGTGTCACTGTCAGTCTTTTTACATCAGTGCAAAACTAGGGTATGCAGATTAAGACCACTATTCATCAGCATGCATTGATTAATCCCATGGCATGTAGCAAAAAAAAGCAAAAGGTGCGACCAACTGAGAAAGTTGGTAGCACCAGTGCAACCAGTGGAAAAGTTAGTCTGGAGCCCTGGGTTATATAGTGTTGCTGATGTTTCTAGTGCTTGTTACTGACGGTCTCTCTTTATCATTACAGCACCAGGTCTGTCTTCAGGTGCTGTAGCAGGAATAGTTGTTGTTCTGCTGCTGGTGTTTGCAGTTGCAGCTGGTGGTTTATTTTACTATCGCCACATAATATTTTCTCCAAAACCTTTATTGGGTAAGTATAACAACTCGTACAACAAGAGATTTTCCATAGTCAATAGTTATATATACTATTTTACCACAAGTTCTGCTACTTGTGATTGTGATTGCACAAGTCAAATCATAATCCTGTCTTTTTTGGCCATTTTGAATTTTATCTGGACTGCCTAGTGCCTAGCGCCTCACAGATGTATTTGAAAACTAAGAGAATGATATTGAGAGTGTTGTGTAAATGACACTGATGTCTTGTGAGTCAGTGAATCTATCACCTTTTATCTGGTCATTAGTTGAGTTGTTCATGCATACTTAAAGGGATTGTTCAAGAAAAAAATCTGCCAAAAAGTAAAAATGTCATCATACTGAGCTCTTTTTAATGCCACGATAGTTGATAGAAACCATTTCTGCCAAAAAGGAAAATTTCATGGTTAGTAATTTTCATGGTAAATTGCATTGGTTGTCACATGTTTTTATAGTGAATCACAACAAAAGTTTGACTGTGAAGAATAATATTTAATCATTGCAGCAAAGTGGAATATTTTCAGCAAATAACCTCTTAAACTGCACATAAAGCTATCAAATGATTTAAAAAATGGTGATGATGATGAAGAAATAAGATGAAAACTCACACCATATCTTCTCAGTTCTCCAGTGTTATTGACATCTGCTCAATATTATCTCCTTTTTTCTGTTTCTATGTGCTGACTGACAAGAAGATGAGTTATCTAAACAGAAATCAGAACCGTGTATTAAACCTGATACAGCGAGAAAAAAATGATTATTGTCTGACAGTAGAGTTCTAATGTAGTTTTCATATTCAGCATTTCTACATCTTTTTACCACATGTTCTGTTTGTGATTAGTTTAGTGCAATAATCAATGAAGCATGTGATTGTCCAATATTGAGTGGCATGATATTAATATACTAATTACTGAATTTCTGTTATAGAATGCAAAATTAACCACACCTACATTAAGACTGTTTCATTGTGCCTGTATGTGTTTCTAGAGGCAGAGCATGTTCACATCCATGTAATGTTTGTACTACTGCTTATGAAGCTCACAGAACTAAATCTAAGTTTGAGAAACGTTTAACATTAAACCCTAAACTGCTGTGGCTGTTTTGAGTTTAACATGGGCTGTCTGACTTGTATTTGTTCATTGTGTGTGGCTTCATTTGGCTTATTCTTTCAGACTTTAACACAGAAACCATGAAGATGGCGCTGCACTTGTTTTTTTTATGATTTGATACTTCCGGTTAATACTAAGTGAGTTGGTTTATTTCATCATATCTGGTCAGTAGTATTGATTATCAATATTTAAGCAATAAGCCATTTTTTTAAGCAAGCGATTTCTGAGAAATACTGTTAAAAATTGAAATCACGCCCAAACAAAAATGTAAGTGAATTTTTGCCAGATGTCTGTTCTGTGTGTGTGCCAATGCACAGCCATGACGCTTAAACTTGACTTCGACTAGTCGCTGGTCATGGCCTATATAAAGCACAACAGGATAATAAATATTGGTAGTCAAACAGTTAAATGTATAGTTCACCCAAAAAAGAAAATTAGCCCATGATTTACTCACCCTCAAGTCATCCTAGGTGTATTTGACATTCTTCTTTCAGACGAATACAATTCAAGTTTTGAAGTCCATAAAAGTGCATCTATCCATCATAAAAGTGCCTTAATAAAGGGTCTTCTGAAGCAAAGCGATGAGTTTGTGTAAGAAAAATATCCATATTTAAAACTCTATAAAGTAAAATGACTATCTTCCGGTCAAACGAACATACGGATTCCACTTAATTTTAAAGCGCAACATATGCGAATACGCACTTCACTGCTTCTGACTTGAAACATAAGTTGCGCTTTAGGCGTTTGGCCGGGAGCTAGAATTTTACTTTGTGTTACGAGTTTAAGATGTAAACGAGATGATTGCGCAACATTTACATGAGATACTGTTGCCATGTGTGCACATAGCAGAAACAACCAGGAATACCAAAGTTAACGTTGAAAATGTTTAATTTGAAAAGGTATGAATGACGTTACAAAACATGAAAAATTATAAAATGTAAAAGGAAAACGTAAAGTAAGAAAACAAGAGTGTCGCCAAATCAAATGAAATAATCAAAACATAATTCCCATAACTATTTTACCCAAACCTCTAAAACTATCTACCAAAAGAAAAATGCAGAAACAAAACCCGAAATCTTCAGCGTATACGCCGCCTTAAATAAACTACGCTGACTAAATAAAAAACAATAAATACAATGCATGGCGATCACTCTCTGACTAAATAACAGAAAACAATATTAACTACCGTGGTCTTTAAAGATGGAACATGCACGCATAGGTCACACGTACTACACACTTCTAGTGTTCTAACTCTAAAACAGTGCATTCCATCTAGCCTGGTTAAAACCAGACCATTCTCAGTAGTAACTGAGTTATGGTCTGGCAAAGCTTCATTAATAACTCATTTGCAAAGGGGCGTCACCAACGGACGTCACTCAAATGCCTCTGGGCGCAATTGGATAGACCTAAAACCAATCAGAGCGATCGTCATCGTGTAAAGCCATATGCTGCGTCCCAATTCGTCTAAGTTACACTACGCCATAAAAGTATGTACTCTTTTTGTGAAGAAAAGGTATTTACTTTTGAATGTGTAGCAAAAAAGTAGGCAAGCTTTGGGACATACTACTTCGTCATCTTTATCGGACGGATCTGTCGCGTGCATCCTGTCACGTAAACTGCCCTGTCAATCATCTTGTCACAGTTAAAATCCTCTACTAAATCTAATTTAATTTCCTACCGTTTTGGAGAGAAATGTAGTAGCACGTTCATCTGCCAGTGGGTCTTTCATGGAGACTGTCCTCTTGTGTTTGCAATTTGAATATAATAATGCATTTAAAAGTTGGTGCGCTTCACCAACGGAGTGGACGTCGCTCAAATGCCTCTGGGCGCAATTGGATAGGCTAGACCTAAAACCAATCAGAGCGATCGTCATCGTGTAAAGCCCGCCTCAACATTTCTGATTGGTGCCACGATTTCGACGGATTAGAAATGGGCTTGAATGAGCTCTTTACCAGGCTACTTGCAGAGCAAATCTAAATTTGCCGGAAGTTGTCTGGGTTTTCACAGGCTACATTCCATCGGCAGCAATACTAACAAACCCCCAAAGGAATGTTAATCTCTGAACCCTTGCATAAGCAAAAACAAAAACATAACCATAAATAGCCGTAAACGTGATCATGATCATGGTTTCGACAAACAATTCAAGTCATGGGAAGTTGGCTGAGACCTGACGCTGATCTTCCTCACTCTTGGTCACTGGGCCTTTTAAACCAGCAGAACGTCTGTGGATTGGTGGAACGTCAGTTCTGATTTTAACGTCGTGACGTCACATCTCTTATGGGCAACCAATGAACACCACCTAGGAATAACGAATAGAAACACAAACACAAAAGAAAGAGAAAAATACACAAACACACTTGGAATGTAACAGTTTGTAACATGTTAAATATGAATATTGTTCTTACACAAACTCATCACTTTGCTTCAGAAGGCTGCATTGTAACGCACACACATAGCACATCACGCGCAGATTGCACACGCTCAGAATCATTCAGTAGTGAAGAAATGTATTGTCAACACTGTTCTGTGATTTATCAATAAAAAATATATATTTTTTTAACTGAAAAGTTCTAGCATATATTTGATAGTAACTAAAACCCACAGCTGCAAAATTAGTAGAGAGACGCTGTCAGGGAGAATTAATTCACACCCAGTCGCGCTCTCACTAATCCATTTAGATAAATGTAATCTTTCTGTGCAGCTTTATCTGTATCTGATTTAGAATGAGAAGAAATCTGTGAGAAATATAACGACCCTAAAGAACAGATAAAAAGAAGCTGTTAGAGCAATAGCCTTGTGGGCAGCGCTTATTAATGGTTCAGGCTTATTAGTACATTAAAGACAGCATCAGCGACTAGTCGACTCGACTTTCATCACATAAATGTCAACTTTAAAAAAAGAACTATGTCCCACTTTAATAGTGTATGATAGTAATGATGATTTAATAGTAATGATATTTCTCAGAAATCACTTACTGCACCTTTAAATGAAAAGCAGATTATTTATTCGCCCACATGTCATTTCAATCCTGTTTGCTGTTATTTTTTCTATGGAACACCAAAGGAAAGATATTGATTAATCTTCTTTTGTGTCCCACAGAACAAATTCAAACAGGTTTGGAATGACATTAGGTCAAGTAAATGATGACAAAATTGACATTTTTAGGTACTAATTTTTTAATTAACGAAGAAATATTTACTTGAATACACCTTGTGCTGCAACCTGGACACTTAACATACTTAACAGTATGGTGGACATATCCTTATACTGCTAATATTAGTTAATATTAAAAATGTATACATGGCCATTTAACAATATATACATGTATACATTGTTTTCATGTATTGTTTATTGTTAATTCACATTAATGAAAGCTAATGTTAACACATAAAATGTAAATTCTTTATTATTAAAAGCACTTGTAGTGAACCAAACATTATCTTCATCTTTAAACTCACTTAAAATCTTCTCATTTCCCTGATCTAGCCACTGATGTGAACGAGGAAGAAATGATACCTAAACAGCCAAGTAAAACATGTAAGTATTTCAACTCTTTAAAAAAATTAAAATGAGTGTACTCCCGAGATTCTTATTGCTTATAAGATTTTATCAAATGTATGAAGACAATGAGATAGAGACATTTGAGAACATAGGGGTAAAATATGTATTGTCTAGAATACTATTTTACAAATATCTTAAAATAAGGATTTAAAGCAGTGGTTCTCAAACCTGTCCTGGAGGACCACTAACACTGCACGTTTTCGTTGTCTCCCTAATCAAACACACCTGATTCAACTCATCAGCTCATTAACCCATGTGATAATGAGCTGATGAGTTGAATCAGGTGTGTTTGATTAGGGAGACAACGAAAACGTGCAGTGTTAGTGGTCCTCCAGGACAGGTTTGAGAACCACTGATTTAAAGGATGATATTAAAGTAAAAACTTTGGATGATATTCACCCTATTTTGTGCTTTGATTAAAGTTAGTTAAATGAATAGAGTAGATAATTAAGTGCATGGGTTTACATAATATTAAAATAACAGGAAGGAAAATGTATTAGAGAATAAAATAACAGAAGGAGATTGGAAAGAAAAATTAAGAATCACGCATTCTTCAGATTGGCAAGAATATGCTTGGAAAATTAATATGTGATATTTTATGACACCAGAAATTTCTTCTAAGTGTGATCATTTATCTTTTGGATGTTGGAGAAGCTGCGGTGAACTTAAAGCCCATTATTCTCATATATTTTATGCTTGTTAAATAATAAAACAGGTTTGGACTAAAGTCATTCAGGTAATGGTAGAAATTTTTAAGAAATTAAATATAATAAAGATACAAAATATAGTTTTGGTTATAGGACCAATGCTACTTAATAAAGATTAGTTATACTTATTTAAAATAGTGAGAATTACAGCTTTTAAAGCAATAACACAATTTTAGAGAAGGCAAGAACCCCCAGTTTTAGAAATCTCCTCATTTCTCTTTCTCTATGTGCTGTTGTGACAGATGAAGATAAGACCGTATCAGTAAAGGAGGGAGAGTCTGTCACTCTGAATACTGATGCTGAAATACAAAAAGATGATCAGATACAATGGATGTTTGCACCTCAAGAGAATCTCATAGCTGAAATCAAAGGAGAGACCAGAGAAATCTCTACATATGTTGCTGATGGGAGATTCAGAGACAGACTGAAGCTGGACAAGAAGACTGGATCTCTGACCATCACAGACACCACAGCTGAACACCTTGGAGTCTATAAACTACAGACCATCAGCAACAGAGGAACCTTAAATCAAAGATTCATTGTTACTGTCAAAAGTGAGTAGCTCAAGGTTTTCAGTATAATAATGATCACACGTCTTTATTGGCAGTTATTTCACACATTAAGGCGAGACGCTACAGGTAAATAGGGTAAAATTTTTAAATAATAGATATCACCATGAAACTTGCTCAGTTGATTACTTAAACAAGTATATTAAAATAATTACAAGTTTTTGAAATTTGTATGTTTAATTATGCAAATGAGTCATTATCTCATTAAATATGCAAGATTTTGCATATATTTTCGGTAGATAGATCAGGGGCCTCATTTATAAACGTTGCGTATGCACAAAAGAAGGCGTACACCGCTCTCTACGCAATAATTGGTATTTATAAAAAGCAAACTTGACGGGAAAATGTGTGGTCCTTCACGCAAACTCTGACCCAGGCGTACGCACAAAAACGGTTGAAATGAGAAATGGCGACACCGTCGGCAGATGGAAGAAACACGTGAAAGTGTGTGAAACTGTAGACCGTTGTGTAAAAGAAATGGCAATACTGCCTCTCATAAATAACATGAAGACTTCACAAAGCAAGTCTTACAATTAACAGCCTACACAAATACCCGTTTGATCGATCTGCAGTGTAAAACAAACAAAATCAAATGAAGATTACAACAGAAATACAAATTAACACATATTTGCAAAAAGAAAAGTGAAATATGTTTAGTTTATTTTATGGCATGTTATGCAATTCATCATCATAACACATCAGCAGCTTGTCAGATGCAATCAAATGGATGGTAATAAAATGCCATGATGCCATCACAATGCGTAATGACGCACAATGGCTGATCTTGCGCTTCACGCTTGCGCGAGTGAAGTTACGTTTCTTGGTTTTCCTCTCTGTGTTTGCCATGATTTCGCAATCGATGAATATTAACTTGTGGGCATTTCACGGACTATTTATGGGCAACTATGGGCGTGACATGAAGCCGCAAAAGCTGTGCTACATTTAGAATTGATTGTGATTTATTAAGGGAAAACTGCGTAGGATGTGCGTGCGCACGGTTTTATAAATCCGAATATTTCTGTGCGTACGCACGTCCTATGTTTCAATCGTACGCCACTTCTGACGCAAATCCTACGCAAAGTTTTATAAATGAGGCCCCTGAACATATGATAAAGCACAAGATGATACTTAAACACAAGATGAAAAAAAAACTCAGAGGGATTTCAGGATATATGCTTTCATTACCTAGAAAATTAAAATATACTGTCCATAGCCTTAAAAAAATTGAATGTTTTATTAACAAATCCCTCTGAAAATATCTTCAGAATACTGCTAAGTGTATAACTGGAAAGTTTGGTGAACATAGGTGCTACATAGGCTGAGATGTTTGTACTGGAGAATGACAAAAAACACGTTTTGAGAAAATGGCATTTAAAGATTTAAATAGCTCTAAATGAGATTTCGTCATTAGCTTTAAATCCCCCCTTGGACACGATTGGTTACTAGAAAGGAAATAGAAAAGGAATTGGGCATTTCCTTTACATAGAAAGGAAATGCCCATATTTGGGTTACATAGCGTTGTGCAGGAGACTCAGAGCTTTACAACAATACCGGCATTTTGCGTTGGAATGCTAACTTCCTAGTAAATTCGGGAGAAACTTGACCACAAACAAAATGTAATAAAATAAACATCTTAAAGGGATAGTTCAATTTGAAATTAAATTTTGGTATGTTTTAGCTTACCTCAAGGGCATCCAAGATGTAGGTGTCTTTGTTTCCGCAGTAGTTTCAATTTTGATATTTTTAGGTCAAACCGTTCTTGTCTGTCAGTCATATAATGCAGGTCTATGGTCACCACCTCAAAGAGCATGCACAGAAAAGTCCAAATTAAACAATTCCCCATCGTAAGTACACATTGATGGCCTAAGACACGAAACAAGCGGTTTGTGTGAGAAAACGAACAGTATTTATATCGTTTTTACCTCTTGTACACAACCATGGCGCTTTCCGGCGCTTGCGCAGACTAAGCCAGAACGCGCGCACACGTCACACACCAGGAAGCGCGCGCGCCCTCAGATCACTTGGACGTAGTTGTGTACAAGGTAAAAACGATAAATACTGTTCGTTTTCTCACACAAACCGCTCGTTTCGTCTCTTCGGACTTTTGGACTTCTCTGTGCATGATCTTTGAGGTGGTGACCATAGACCTGCATTATATGACTGACAGACAAGAACGGTTTGACCTACAAATATCAAAATTGAAACTACTGCGGAAAAAAAGACACCTAAGCTACATCTTGGATGCCCTTGAGGTAAGCTAAAACATACCAAAATTTAATTTCAAAGTGAACTATCCCTTTAATGTATATTTTCAACGTTTTCTTAATAGCAGCTTGAAAGAACACATATTGAAGGAGTAAACTAGCCCAAAATCTCAAAACTGACCACTGCATGAAAAATCTATGTTTTTGCCTGCCGTGTCTCGCCTTAAGCTTGTTAAATTACCGTAAAATTGCCAGATTGAGTTTTCCACCTGTTAATTTGTGTATAGCACATCTGTTTTCTTCACATCTGTTTGGATGAGGAGAGGCACAGCTCTGATGAATGGAGGGCAGTCTTGAGATGCACTATGGGCCTTTCCAAATAACCAAACTTGTAGTCTTTGCACTTGACCACTTGTCTACTTGCATGACATATTTCATGGATTTGGCCCAAGTGTTCAAGTAGGCGTAAAGGCTGCAAGTGTGCATAGAACTTTTGATTACCCGATGGGACACACTTACAGTATAGTGTTGTTAAAATATTTACTTATGATAAAAATAAACTTACGTGACAGACGACACAGTTTAGTAATTGTGGTGCTTCTAATTAATTGATAAAAAGCAATTGCAGATATTGTATAAAAATAGACATACCATCTTTGCACCAATAAAATGTGAAAAACTTTGTTTTACTACCAAATTATATGTATTATCTAATTAATTTAACTTGCAGTGGAATGTTTTCCTCGACATCTCATGATTTCTGGGCATGCGAGTTCACGAAAATGATGCATAATGGGATGCGCTTAGCCTGTGTGTGGGTTTAGTGTGTGTTTAGGGCACTGCGCTTTGGTAATTTTAAGACATGGGAGAGTCTTTCACACTTACTTCCTGTCACGTGCACACGCTCTCAAATGGCTACGACTGCAAATGTGTGTATTTTGGACAGGTCTTATGTAACTTGTGTCTCTCTAGCAGTTGAAGGATATGCTGTAACTACAAGTTACAGTTCTTGCGAAGGAACATTGGGTCTTATTCACGAGTAATTTCGTACACTATTCGTATTTATACGCACATTTGAACTTCTCACAAAAAATTTAGAAAACAAATGGCTACACATTCTCATATCTTTTTCCATGGTCCCATTCTAGATCCTTATTGAACTGTATTTTTGCTCATGAATAACATTTTTCGAGTTAGTTTGTTCAGAGACTCCTTAATATCACTTTTGGGAGTTAAGACAGTTTTAATACGGAGTGATAAAAGAATATGTATCTTTTATGAATACTCCTAGATGCTAATAAGTAGAAAATGCCACAACACTTGCAGAATGGTTACAGACAGTTAGGGAGTAGAGCCCGACCGATATGGATTTTTGGGCGCCGATGCCGATACCGATAAAAAAAGCCAGATACCGATATATCGGCCGATATTATTTATGTGTATATTATAATACAGTAGCAATATTATTTATGTGTATTATAGTACAGTAAGTTTGGACACACTTTCCAATTGGTGTGTGCAAACTTTTGATGGGTACTGTATATAGAATACACAGTATAAACAGAATAAATGGCTGTCAATCGATTCAAAATTTTAATTGATTAATCGCATGATTGTCATGAGTTAACTCTTTTAGTAAATTTTTTATTTGTTCTAAATATACCTTAAATTAATACTTTTCAAGTTTGTAATACTCTAATCAACGTGGGCATGGATAAATATGGATGCTTTATGTAAATGTATGTTTATTATTGAAACCATAGGCTATACAGAGCATGAAGACAAGACATGTTTCAAAGGTCATAGATGTTTTTCAAAGAACTTGTTCATGTCTCTCTCTGTGCCCATTTTGATGAAGCTAAATTCTCAATAAAACTTTTCATTTATATATACTTGCATGTAAAATTAGAGAAGCAACATCATATCTGTGTTTAACTGAATTAAATCGTTGCTCCTCTCTCCAGCGCGAGACGCAGAGAGAGAGCGAGAGAGAGAGGCGCGCGCGCGTGCTGGGAGAGAGAGCAGTACCGGCGGTACCGGTAGATTCTCAGAAACTAAATAAGGTTTGGGCGCTTTGTTGAAGGGAAAAAAATCGCTAAATGGGTCTGCAATGTCGCTAAGTTGGCAACACTGTGTATCTCCATTTCTCCAACTAGGTTTTGGGCCACGGGTCAAACAGAAAATACGCGCTGCGTTAATCGAGCGTTAAAAAAATAGTGCCGTTAATATGATTTTGCGTTAACGCGTTATTAACGTGCTAACTTTGACAGCCCTAATATAAACGTTTTGCAATAATAACTCAAATGTGGTGATTAAACACTTGTGTGACAAAGATATGTAATGGAGGCAGGGTGAATGATAGAATGAGAATTTGAGCTGTAACCAAACTAGTTTGCATTGCATTTTATATTATAGCCTATTATGTTCTAAATACTCTTCTATTTTTAATCTTAATTTCTCTAATATCTACCAGTGGAGGAAGAACTCAGATCTTTTTAGTAAAGTAAAATTAATAATATCATAATGAAAACGTTTATAATTACATATGTACTAAAGTAGTTTTATTAAATAAGTAGTAAGCAAAATGTACAAAACGTGAAACTAGGCTTATAGGGCTGGACCCGAATATTCAAATATTCTTCGGTTGGTTGGTATTTGATTTGAAAATTTGACATTTGAATATTTGTTGTTGTTGTTTTTTTTTTTCACATCTGGGATCCCCCGCGAAACGGTTCTCATTCGCGCTTGAATAAGGCCGGCGACACGTGGCATGGCCGTTTTATTTCGGCTCCCATGTTAACAGGCTGCCTGCTTGAGACACGCGTCTCTCAGGCACGGCTCGAGCCACGCGGAAAACGCATGCATGCTAGAAATAGAACTGACGCGCAAGTGTTCCAGCAACGGGAGTCTTCTCTGGTAAGAGCGCAGAACAGCGGAGTTTGTATGGAGGAAGTGCATGTCTGAGCTTGTGTTTTGGATTAAGCTGTGTTGCTTTGACATTGTGGAAAATAGAATAATAGAAACAAAATGTATTAGCCTTTTTACCGTTATTATCAATCTAAATTAATCTCGTTTTTTAATTTAACTTAATTTCGTTTCTCTTTATTTAAATTTCGTTTTTCTTTATTTAAATTTCGTTTTTTCTTTATTTAAATTTCATTTTTCTTTATTTAAATTTCGTTTAATTTCTTTATTTAAATTTTGTTTAATTTCTTTATTTAAATTTCGTTTAATTTCTTTATTTAAATTTCGTTTTTCTTTATTTAAATTTCGTTTAATTTCTTTATTTAAATTTCGTTTAATTTCTTTATTTAAATTTCGTTTATATTCTTTATTTAAATTTCGTTTTTCTTTATTTATATTTCGTTTTTCTTTATTTAAATTTCGTTTAATTTCTTTATTTAAATTTCGTTTAATTTCTTTATTTAAATTTCGTTTATATTCTTTATTTAAATTTCGTTTTTCTTTATTTATATTTCGTTTTTCTTTATTTAAATCTACCCTTTACTGTGTCAGTAATTTTGTTAGTCAGAAAAATATTAGACTAGGCCTACCTTAAAAGTATTGCTTAATTTAACAGACCTGTGTGTGTGTGTGTTTTATATCACTAACAGTGTCCGTTCTCAGAGGCGTTCTCTGCCGGCGTGAGGTGCGCCGCTTCCCGCTCGCGCTGTTCTGTAGTTTACTAAAAGTGTATTAATTCTGAACATGTCGCATCTGTCGCATTTTTGCCACTTTTGCCAGCTCTTTGTAACAGCTTTTAGGTGCTTTATTGGCAGCACCATCCTTACATAAATCACTGCACCCTGCATTTTTTTAAATATTAATTTATCGGCCGTTATAAATGCCGATACCGATAGTTAGGAAAATGCCTAATATCGGCCGATAATATCGGCCCGCCGATATATCGGTCGGGCTCTATTAGGGAGATTTACGATTTAGATTTAAGAACGAGTCGGTTTATGTAAACCTTTATTGAAGGGACTGGGCAAGATGTGGGGGGTAATGTTTTCGAGCATATATTTTTCTGTACTATATTTGACTTCAAATAGACTAGCTGGTTAAACTTGGCAAACTTGATCTAATAGAAACATTTTCTTTGTATTTTTCTCTTTCTATGTGTCACAAATTTTAAGTCGCATATATATCAGTGGTGGAGGGAGAACCGGTCACTTTATACCCTGATACTGAAATACAGAAAGACGATCTGGTAGTGTGGATGTTTGGAGATGAAGACAATCTCATCGCTCAAATGACTGGAAAGACCAGAGAAACACATGAAGGAACTGATGGGAGATTCAGAGACAGACTGACGCTGGACAAGAGGACTGGATCTCTGACCATCAACCGCACGAGAACTGAACACTCTGGACTTTACAAGCTACAGATCAGCAGCAAAAGAGGAGCCACAAACAAGAGATTCAAAGTTGCCATAAATTGTGAGTAGTTGTTTATTTAGTTTATTTATCTTTGTGTGATTCATCGAAATGAACACAACTGAATTTTAATAGTTAAAGTGCACACTGAGTTACTGTAATGTGTCATTCCTTTTGTATTTTCCTTAATTTATTAAATGTTATGGTGTACAAAATGATGAATTGATGCAGTACAGGAAATTACTGGCCCATTAATCATAAATAATGAGCCAAAACATTATGATCATCTTCCTGAAATGCTGGCCCTCCATGTGCTGCCAAAACAGCTCTGACCTGTTTGACAAGGTCCAGTTCCGCCTTTCACATGCCCATTGTAAGTGCTTTTGATGGTGGACAGGGGTCATAATAAGGGGCTTTCGCACCAGAGGAATCTTTTCTATTGGGGGGAGTTCCTGGTTTTTGGCGTGTTCGCACCGCAGGAAATAGGAGCGATTTTAGGAACTTAGCTGGAGGAACAGATTTAGCTCCTACTTCAGGGTAGGGTCTAAACCAGCACAATTGGAACTATCAGTGACGTTGGTGTACACTGATTAGCCGAACGCACACGAAACACTAGTACCACAGATTATAGCCTATATACTTACTCCAGATACTAACTCTACGAACATGGAAAACTGATAAATGGACCACTTAATCTTTATGCTGATGAGAAAATCCAATGCAATTTTGGCTACGTCTACATTAATCCGGATACATTTGAAAACAGCATTTTCGTTTATAAAAGCTCTCTGTCCCCACTAGCGTTTTCAGGCGTTTTCAGACGTTTCAGTGTGGATGAGAAACTTTTGAAAGACACCTGAGAACGCTAAATTCACCTTACTGCGCATGCGTAACACCCCACAAAAGATCACTGATATGATTCAGATGGAAACATAAATAAAGTTATCGTGCAATTCTTCTGACAGGATAATTTTATTTAGTAAAATATCTCACCATTCACTGATGCGGTCCAGGTCGCACACAGTCACTGTATGTTTGGTCACTGGTATTGCCCCAGGACAGCAAATGTGAGTAAATTCTGTCATCTTTGCAGGACTGTGATATGAAGAGTGTGCAATGTAGAATATTTTGTGCAACAGTGTGAAAGTGAATAGCACATAACAGGCACAATACTGGT
This sequence comes from Abramis brama, assembly GCA_022829085.1. NCBI lineage: Eukaryota > Metazoa > Chordata > Actinopteri > Cypriniformes > Leuciscidae > Abramis > Abramis brama. The sequence continues at coordinate 27,934,643 of CM040773.1, read as the reverse complement.
ATAAACATGAATATCTATTGGTACAATATGTGTCACATGACTAAATTTACGTCATCGTTTTTAAAAACCACCGGTTTCACAGTTCACACTTCAACGTGAAAACAGCGTTTTCAAATGTATCCCCTTTGAAGTGCGTTTTCAAAAATACTTCATTTTTATTAATAAAAACATCGTCTGAGTGTGGACGGAAGGCCAAAACGGAGAGAAAAATATACATTTTCAAACTAAAACGTATTAGTGTGGACATGGCCTTTGAGGGTACCAGGAGAAACATGATTGTGTATTTCTGCTCAGCTAGCAACACTGGACATCAGCTGCACGGCAAACACTAATAATGTTTCATTACTGTCAGCTTTCTATGTATAACAGTTCTAACTAATAACTATAGTGCTGTTAAATGATTAAAATATTTAATCGCGATTAATCGCATTAATGTCATAGTTAGCTCGCAATTAATCACACATTGTTATCTATTCTAAATGTCCCTTGATTTCTTTTTGTCTAATTTTTTCTCATTTTAATGCTCTTATCAACATGGAAAAGTGGATCGGCTTGCTTTGTGCAAATGTTTTTTTTATTGAAAACAACTTTGGCATATACTGTAGTGTTCAATTTCACACTAACATTCTCACTTGGAGCAAATCATTTCTCACACAATGTACCACTGTCCATCAATAAAAGGAAAAACTTTGTCACACAAACGGCCCCTTCAACAGCCCTTTCTAAGGGATCAAAAGAGGCGATACAAAATAAAATTACAAAGTGCACATGTGAGGTAAACTAGGACTCTGCCTATAGTGCAGTTAAACCATGGCTTAATACTTTCTTTTTCTCAAGTTTGCTTTGAACATAGCATTCAGGCTACTGCTTTTATTCACCAGAGGCTCAAGTGGTATGATCCCCTGACGCACAACATCCTGTCGCCAGTTTATGGTTTGTCCCTCCTTGGACGCTCTTGGAAAATTCTCAACACTGCTGGCAGTTTCAGAAATACTCTGACCCAGTAACAATAAGGCCCTTGTCAAAGTCGCTCAGATCTTTATTGCTGCCCGTTTCTCATGCATAAACACGTTGATTATGAGAAATGATAGTTTGCTTAACATCTAATCTACCCAGACCTTAATATGTGCCCTTGTTAGGAGATTATCAAAGATATTTGCTTCACGAGTGAATTGTCATTTATGTTTTGGCTCATCAGTGTATATGTTGTATTTGTTAAAAAATATATTTTTTTGTAGTTTGTTCTACCAGTACACACACACACAGCCTCAATGAAGCTTTACTGACTCACATGTCACATAATCTCCTAATTTCTTTGTTTCTATTTGCTACCATGATATAAAGTGAAGAAAGTGTCAGCCAAGGAGGGAGAGTCTGTCACTCTGAGGACTAATGCTGCAATAGGGAAAAAAGATGAGTTGCTGTGGCTGTTTGGAGATGAAAACACTCTCATTGCTGAAATCAAAGGAGGGATTGTAAAGATCTCCACATTTGACGTTGCTGATGGGAGATTCAGAGACAGACTGGAGCTTGAGAAGACTGGATCACTGACCATCAGAAACATCACAACTGAACATGCAGGAGTTTATACTCTGAGGATCATCAGCAGTAAATTGACCAAAATCAAGAGATGCAATGTTACTGTCAGAGGTGAGTCTCAAGTCTTTCTTTTTAATTTGATTTGTTAATTTGAACCAAACCCTGCCAAGTGTGAACACACCCTAAGATTCAAGCTTCAAAATCTCCCACTAAACTGCATTGTCAAATAAACAGTTCTGTTGCTGCTTCACCTCCATGAGTATTTCAGTCAGTTATTATTTAGAGCAGAATTCTGTAAATAAAGCAAAACTGTACAGTCGCCCCATCTGGATTAATGGTCTTTGAGGCAGCAAAGTAAATATGTAAGGTTAATTTTCAAGCTGATTTTAAATCCCTATCTGAATAATCTTTGTGAAGTACTGTCAAACTCTGATGTTCACATGTACAGGAACGTATATAACGGAAACTTTTTCTCTATATTTCTCTTGTTCTTGTGCTGCTGTTACAAATGTGACAGTGTTGAAGACAATAGGGATGAGGGGAAAGAATGTGACCCTAAACCCTGATACTGAAGTACAGAGAGATGATTTGATCCTGTGGATGTTTGGAGATCAAGACAATCTCATCGCTCAACTGATCGGAGAGACCGGAGAGACGGCATATGCTGATGCAGACGAGAGATTCAGAGACAAACTGAGGCTGAACAAGAACACTGGATCTCTGACCATCAGTAACATCACATCTGGACCTTATAATCTACAGATCATCAGCAGCAAGAGGACCTCGTACAGGAAATTCAGAGTTTTCAATTCTTGTGAGTCTTTCGATTGCCTTTTAAGAAAGTTTTATTAGTACTATTATTATTGCAATAAATAATTGCTAAATAAATTAGCTAAATGTATGTCCCCTCCTTGCTCCAAATTAAATTAAAAAATGAAAAGCTCTGCAAAAACAACTGAATGAACCGATCTACAATGAATTTGATTATCAGAACAGAAATCATTCACAAAAGACATCACTTTACAGTAGTAAATTAACATATTTCTATAGACAAAAGGTATCAGAAAAATACAGGAGGACATGGAGTGAGATGAAAATACATGATACAAGGCAAGCTAAGAATGTTTTATATCAAGCATTTCAAACAAACTAATACTTTAACACGTATTCGCCTTTTTCCCGTCAGTTGCTTTGACAGATGTTTGCATCTGTTTAATGTTTCATACATATTTCCTCAGCACATAACTTACATTTTACGGTTGTATCATTATCTGTAAATGTGAGAACGTCACGCGTATTTCCATTTGCAAAAAGTTTCAGTGAACGAGCGGCAGTTTGCATATACACATCAAGTTAATTTTCTGAATTTGGATTGTACAGAACATGTGTTTTCAAATTGGGGTCCAGGAACCAATTACGCCAATATAATTTTGGAAACACCATGATGTCTTTATAACATCTCATTTAATATTGTTCATGTGTATAATACTATATTTATTAAATGCAGTAAATTTAGGCCATATAAAGTGATGTATCAGTTGAACCTGACAATTTAATATCAGTGTCTGTACAAGTAACTCTCTGTTTGTTCTCCAGGTGAGTCCGGTCCCAAGACAGTGTCAGTGATGGCGGGAGAATGTTTAGTTTTAATCACTGATTTGAACATAGAAAGAGATGAGAAAGTGGAGTGGAGATTTGAAGATAAAATTCTCTCAGCCGGAATGAATGGAGACATCAGTAAGACTTCATACGGTGCTGATGTGAGATTCAGAGGCAGACTGGAGCTGCACCATCAAACTGGATCTCTCACCATCAAAGACACCAGAACCAGCGACACTGGAGTTTATCATCTAAACATCTGCAGCAAATGCGGAAAGAACATTTGCTGGGAATTCAGTGTTACTGTCAGTGGTGAGTAAATCAATTCTTCCAATATGACTTTTTTTATCAGTTAAAGTGACTTCAGCCATTTCTTTGAAAAATAAACATTTTGTCATCGTTTACTTGCTCTTATGTTGTGCTAAACTTAACTTTATTTCTTATGTGGAAGTATCTTCTTTCTACTTTTTTTCCAAATAATGAAAGTATTTTCTTCCGTTTAGTGTCAGTCTCCAAAAAGGACCAGGAAGTCCATATGCACTAAATTCCAAGTCTATTAAAGTCATGTTACTTGGTGTGAGAATGAGATGTCCTAAGTTTTGATATGACTACAGATATACTTTGTATTTCAGATTCTAGAGGAAACCGATTGAATAATTCAGCAATTGTACCGATAAATGGAGAGGTTCCTGTTGGAGTGAATATGCAGCAGGCCACGAGTCCAGTTTGATGAGAAGACACTAGCCATAGGCATTTCACTTTTGTGCTTGGGGGACACATCTGTTCTTCATAATGTGGACCTCTAGGTTAGGGTGGGTAATGGTCTCCTATTGTTCCCTATTATAATACAGACTAAGGTCCTCTTAGCTGCAGATGTACTAGTGGGAAGCTAGCCAGAAACTGACCATATATGGACTTATTCAATGTATAATATTCCTATATGATGGAAGGTATGTCTCTTATTGGTTAACACTGTAATCCCCATCGTATTCTTACTATATATACTCGGACAAAGTGGCAGTGTAACGATGCGGTTGAGACATAGGAGGAAACAGGATCCACGTGCAGCAGAAATCTTTTATTACTTGACAGACACAGACTAGGGAACAGGACAACCTACATACAACATCATGAACTTATAAAGACTGAACAAGACACAGGGCTGAAATACACAGGAAAACAAGCTAAACAAGATAACAAGGGGGCGTGGCCAATCTAAAGCACCTGGAGAGACTAGTTAAACATTAAACATGACTGGGAACTACCAAACATGGAAAAAGACATGGGAACACAGACAGGAATCATGACAGGTAGTAAAATTAAGAAAGGTTCTCCCTCAGCGCTGGGTCATTGTTCACTCAACTGCTAATTATGAGGACTGAAATGAGGCACAGTTGGACCGGAAATTTTACAGTTAATCTGACACCCTTAAATACATAAACAGCCAAATGTGGCGTTAAATAACTATTGTTCTTAAATGTTTTAACTTTTGAACTGCTAATCTGTATGTTTTATAAAAGTATTGTAAAGGAGATTTCTTTGAAAAGGCTCCGTAGTAAACGTGATTGCGTCATCAAGTTTTGATCAGCATTGTATTGTCGAAGAATCACGTGCGGTTTGTTTCTCTGAGCCAAATATGAACAATTGTTGATGCTTAGTCTCACCCCCGTCCCCAGATTGGTTTTAACTATCATCTACTCGCCCAAGAAACATAGGTTTTGGTCTTTTGCACCACCAATTAGCATCTTTATTTGGACGTTTTAACTGCACTCTTTGACACAGCATAACGCAAATCCAAAACAATTATACAACTGTTTTACACATCGAATGAGGCACTGAAATGTGTGTTTTCAAACGAGTCGCTACACAATGACCCAGTGGAATTGCGTCCAATGGAGATAACTGGCGCAGCCAAGAGTTCCGTTTCTAAATTTAAATAATAGTTATATAGTTTGTGAAAATAGTTTATACTTGTTTGTATTTTTGTTGCACAAGACAATTTTCACAAGTGTTTACACTACTTATACATATATATTATTATTATTATTATATAACAATGTTTCCATTAACTTTACTTTCTGAGCTTTTTTTGGGCACATCTACATTGTCAGTAAATAACTGAAATTTCACTGAAAAGTGCCTATAATTATAATAATATTGTAATAAAAGCAAACCTTGCTTAGGGATCGTTAAATGTCGACATAATTTCATCTTGACATCTAGAATATCCAAGTATAACTTTCTATATATGTTGTAACTTTCTATGTTTTTCTTAATAATTAAGAAAAGTAAAACAAATTTACACAAAATAAATTTAAAATTGGGAATTTGAATGAGCTAGATTGAAAGTTCAAGTTCTCCTGTTTAAAATGATATATGGCACTTGATGCTGACTGCTATAATGGGTTAGAAAAACAAAGAAGAGTACAGACGAGTCAGGTGGCCCAAAAATGTTCTAGGTCTTTAAAGCAACACTATGTAACATTTTTTACCTTCAAATAATGTTTCCAAAATCGTTTCAGTGGTTCATCAAGTCGTAACAGGGTGAAAGGCACTTATGCCTCCACTTTGCGGTCCTTTATCTGCTATAACCACGCTATGTAAGATTGCCAGACCGGGTCGCGTTTCTGTAGTTCTAATGGGACAAAAGAAAACTACAAATTTGACTTGCTTTACGTCAAGCTTTACAATAGTCATTATTTCGTTTTTCTTCGTTTCTGATGTCGCAATACATCATACTTTCATAAAATCATGCAACATACTCTACCTTGTCTGTGGACATCGTTCATTCTAAAGCCGGTGCTGGATAAACAGCGAGCGTGCGTGCGACAGTTTGCTGCGGGCGGCGAAATTATTTACGACAGCGGTAATGGACAACTCCGCTTCCAACCTGTAGGGGGACCGCAGAGGAAAAGTTCCTTGGTGTTGCTTTAAGGGTTAAAGTGACAGCAGCCTGTTATGTTGTAAATGATGACAGAATTTAATTCTTGTGTGAACTATACTGTAAGGCTGGAAGCTTACACTGCTATTTTGAACCAATAATCGAAATAAAGGCAGTTGAAGGATAATTCAAATATTTATCTGACTCCAATATAATTAATCTGACTCCATTAAAGTTGTTGTTATTCTTTAACCTCTTATTCTTTAAAGGTAACGGTCTTTAGAACTGATAGGAAAACATAGGATTTAACCTGAACGTTTAGATAATGAAAGTTATAATCACTTTAGCTTTCAAAGTAATCAGTGATAAAAGGAAAGATTCTCAAAGCCTTTAAAGCAGGCAAAGTTATATATTAAGTTACATGTTTAAATATACAGACAGTAGAATGGAACAACATACTGTATAGAAACTCAGTTGTAACAAACAAAGAAGAAGAATAGGCCATAAAAGCCTTTCTTGTAGTATGAGGTTATGCTCCAGTGTGCGGGAGTGGCAGGGTTAAAGCCTTTCTCCTAGAAGATCAACAGTTACCTTTCCTTCTTATACCCTGAGCAAAGCATTATTAAACATGAGTGGAATACCGAAACCAAAAGATGAGGCAAATGGGTAGTGATCAAGAGGGGGAGAAGAACATTAACATATTCTCCTCAATGCATGTTTAACCAATAGTACCTAGATTGTACATTAGGATACTTTAATATCTCTATTAAGTTCACCAACATTCATTTCAGTTTATAGACTGTCAGATGAGACCAAACATGGCATAGTTACATATTAGAACACACTAATAAATAAACAGTATGTAGTTGAAAGCATCTACAGTACTGTATGTCCTGTGAAGCGAATAGTACAGACGTGTCATTGAGGTGCAAATGACTCTGTCTCTCCCGACAGAACCATCCTGTGCCTGGAGTGTCCCAACAGTCCTCAATCAGCATATTGATTAATCCCTTGCACTACATATGCATTAGCATACTGTGATGATGAAGGCCATTGTGCCACGTTTAATTCAAATGTTTACCTTTAAAATGCTTTTTGAAGTACTAGGGCAGTAAAGAGTTCTGCCCATATTTGTTCAGCCCTACAATACCTTTAACACCAGTATTGGGTTAATGCTCAGGCTCATATTTATGCTCATGTTTTTGTGATCAAATCTGAATGTCAATTTGTAAATGTGATTTGAAATGCCTTTGTATTCATTCTTAAGTATTTGCCTGATAAACTGCCTTATTGCACTTAAAAAAAAAAAAAGCTTGTTTGCACTTACTCAACTCTTGTACTTGTGAAATGTGTGTTGTGCCTTTGATTATTCACTATTGTGAATTAGTATTATGCCCATAAGTCATTTAAATAAACGTTCATATAAAGATATTAATTTGTGTATGAATGACTTAAAGATTTCACTCACCTGAAGAAATCCATCCTGTCCTTTGAAATATCTGTGTTAAAAGAGCGCGCTAATTAAGATTATTGCTCTACACAACTTATCCGTCTTCCTTAATTTTAATTCGGAGGCAAACGCCTCTATCGCCGTTGTAACAGTTTTCCGAACTTTTCAAAGTTAGTGCTTAATATAATAATCATCTGAAACTTGGCAAACTATCAAACTGGCAGCTCTAGTAAGATGAAAAGATATATATTGATCTCTGTCATGGAAATGCATATATAAACCTTAATTAAACAATTCGATAATCAATTAAAAAGCAATTTATGCCTGCATGATATTACGCTGTTAGCCACATTAGACCAGCAGTTTGGAGGATGGATGGATGGATGGATGGATGGATGGATGGATGGATGATTAGACAGTGGGTACCATCTTCAGGTGAGACGCAGGAATCAATTCGGCCTGACACCACAATGCATTATATTGCTCTGTGTTTAAGGATATGTCTAGTCTTGTAAAAGGGAAAAGGAAATGGAGGTTAAGAAGCGAAAAGGAGTCAGCAAAACAACAACTGAATCTGAATGCACCCATCAAGAAGATATTTGTCAAATGCCAACACCAGGCTGAAAAGAATACAAAATAATGTTGTTTGTGATAAAACTGACCAATATTAGAGAAATTTTAGATCACAGTGAACTCGCACTAAACGAACAGAATGAGAGTTTAACACAATGGATATCACAATGGACTCGCGTGTTGAGCTCACAGAATGAGCACACAGTGCTTTTACACTTTGTTCACTGGGACCTCACTTGTGATGACATCATGAGTATCCTGGGAGCTCATGGTGAGATCAAATTTTGACTGGATTCTTGGATTTTAGCCGGTTAGACACTGTGGAAAAGCCAGCCGCAGTTTGAAAATACATGTTCATCTATTACTATGAATACGGTCATTTAAGGATGAAGGTTTAGAGTGACAGAATCTCCTTCACTTCATCTGTTTCAACACCAAACACTCCTGCAGAACAAACAAACAGTTTCTCAGAGATTAAACTCATATATAACACTGATGGTAATGTTACTGAACAGATCTAACTGAGATAATTTTTCTTGTCTTATAAACAATGAATTATTCAGCTGTAAATAAAGATCAGACAGTCTTCCTGACAAATTAATGAAAGAAAATCCCATATAGTGTATCTAAAATCTAAGGATTATGTTTGTTGTTGTTATAGACAGATAACGAATAAGAAATAATTTAAGGCACAGAAAAAAAAAAAAAATTCTCACATCATCCTTTTTAGGGTCATGAACTCCTTTGTCATTAAGACAGACACATTAGATGTCAAGAATCAACAACAATGGTGACATGCTTCATGCTGCAATGCATTCTGGGTGCATCATACAAAACTCATATATGGCTCCCAGAATGCATTGCTGCAGGATGCATGTCACCGTTGTTGAGATTCATACGCTGATTCTTGACGTCTACAGTGTGTCTAAGAGCTTCAACTGTTCAAAATGATTTGTGTGCAATGTGTTTTTAAAATTCAGTTTTTTTTAAAAAACATATGTTGCATATTGATATTAATAACATAGATTAGACATGAGATCAGTTGATCAGATCACTACATGATAATATCTTTATCATCAACAAGCAAAACATTTATATTAATAAAAGTATTTTATTAATATTTTTTAAAATAAAAATCAGAAGTCAAACTGTCCACCTTAAGCAAACACTGAACACCATAATGGTGAAACCAAACTATTATTTTCAATGAAACATCAACATCTAAACCTCTTTTAATTTCAATATGAAGTTTTGTAGACATGACAGAAAAAAAGGCAATCTGGTTTATAATAAGTGAAGCTGATAATGCTGTTTTTGGAGTTATTTAATGACGTTGGAGCTTGACGTCAAACAAAGGTTTTGTTTTCACTTTCAACCAAAATTTGACATCCAAGCAACATTTGAGTTTACATCCAATGCCAAATGGGAAGCTTCCCGCTAAAAACTTTATAAGAATGTTATGGGATAATGTTCTAACAATGTTATCACGAACATTTGTTGAATGATTTTTAGCACAACTTTCTGGGAACAAAAATCACAGATAATAAAAAATGTGTAGCTGAGTAAGAGCATTGCGTAATATAAACTTGACTAAAGTTCATACAATAATTGATGTGACTGTGTTCAGCTGTTTTTCCTCTCAGCTGGAAAGAATGAGATATTCCAGCATACGAGTCAAGGACGCCCGTTCACCCTCAGCTCAATGTGAAGTTGTGCAATACACATGTCATTAAAAATGCCAGCTGTATCTTGTTATGCCGATCATTTTCTTCTGCAACAAGACTTACAAAATGCAAAACAAAATCTTACAATAATACAAAAAAAGATTGTATTTATTGATTGTCAGATTAATCACAGGTTTGTAAAGCACTATTTTTTTGTAAAGCTGCTTTAAAACTTTGTATTGTAAAAAAGCATAAAAAAACAATTTAAATGAAAAATAAATGTTTTTTATTTTTATTTTAACAGAGTAGTTTTTATAATGGAGTAAAAATTATTTTATAATCACTTAAATGCCATTTATTAATAAATTATAATTACTACATTTATATACTCAAAGCAGTCGTTCAAGAACACCTTCCTGAGTATCTGATTAATCAGAGTTTGATGGTTATTTCTGCTCTCTCTTCTTCTGTTGAAGACTTCTGGATCTGAATTCATAAACCAGCACAGTAACAGTAGCCACGCCCACCAGAGCAGAGAGAGCCAATCGGATCACAGCTTCAGTAAAACCACAACAGTGGATACAGTCTTATGAGAGAAAAAATTAGCAATGTTAGAAAACAGAAATGTTTTTTCATTTAATTTAATTTTTTTTATTATATATATACATATATATATATATATATATATATATATATATATAGGCCTATATATATATATATATATATATATATATATATATATATATATATATATATTTCTATATGTCATTGTAGCCTATCTCTATGGCTGACAGAGTTCAGTGTTGTTGAGATTTCTGGTCTGGTTGCTGATGGGATTGTGGAGCACACATCTGCGGAAGTGTATTCAAGTTGCATTCAAGTATTTAGAATTTAAATAGGCCTATATAACATAAATAGGTGTGCAGTTTAGCTTACATATCTAAATTATACTGCAGAACATAAACAACTAAACAGTATCAAACTAGCTTCAACATTTGCAGGCAAGTCAGTCGATGGGAGGGTAAAATTGTAAGTTTTGTCAGTGGATTGACTGAAGTGCATGCACTTAAGATCTAACTGCTTTGATAATGTTTCTGATATAAGTAATATGTTGAGAAACCAGGTGAAAACACCCAAATAACAATCAGAAAGTTTAAACACGTTGAATATTAATAGCAGGTCTGGGCTAATTCCCCCAGATTCATTTCCAATGGAAAGTTTCCCCTTTGCAACCCTACAGTCACACCTAAAGCTGTTCTTGCAGTTGAGCCTTCACTGTCTGCTGTGTCGTGAGCATAAGAGACCCCAGTCATGCTTTTTATCACTCATACTGTCATGAATTCCAATGGGAATTCCCATGGATTTACTTCCATTTACTCTCACTACAGTCAGATCTGTGGGCAGAAATGAGTTTGCCTGTTTTGGTCTTATCCGCTTAGCTGCTGTTTTATGTTGTCGTTCACGTGTTGGATTAGTGCAGATCTCTATGACCTGTAAAGACTGTGGTATTTCTGTATGATGCTGCATGATCAGATTCAGTTTTAGATGGCGCACCCCAGTGCAGGATGATTTGGTTTGCTATAACTTGTGCCACATTTCTAGTTGTGTTCTTGTAAACGCAAAAAAAGGAACAATCTGGTCATGTGAAATCTCTTGGTTCATACTGTATGCACTTTAAACAACCATCTGGCTGAATATGTTCAGGCTTAGAAGATAAAACAGTCAAAACTAATTGTCTTTGTTCAATAAAATGGCTAATTAATCCTGCATAAATATTCAAATGTCTCTCCTTTAGAGATATCTAGCTGTGAGAAGTGACTGCAAGAAGAATCTCATTTTTCCTCCGCTCATATTACAATAGGTTATTCATTATTCCATATTTAGAGTGTGTTGTAGGTCTTTCGCTTTAAAGGTCACATTTTTAAACGCCCATTTCTTGAGACGTTTCCAGCTCTGGTTTGAGAATAAAACAGGCACTCATGACACTCTGTTCTTTTCTCTGGTCCTTAGTAAAATTTGGTCTCAGCAGCTTTGTGAAAAGTTTTAAAAGAGTACGTAAAAACTTTTACTGGTATATCTAGGCAAACTCTTTTTTTATGAACAGGCTGGAATCTGCAACATTATGAAGAGCATTTTCAAGAACGCTTTGTCTTTGCTAGTAATGTGTGGTAAGTAAAGTGTACGATTTCTCTTTTTACCTTATATTTTATGATGTTATGATAATTTTATGATGAGATTTTCAGATATACATTTACTTTGGAATAAACCTTGGGTTCAAAGATTCTCAAAAAAGATTACCTTTTAAATAATACACTATACTGTACCTTCAGTAACAGCAGAGCTACAACTAAATGATCAAACAACCTTCTCGAACATGAGAATCAATGACACTGGACTGTATAAACTACAGATTATCCACAACTCTGGGACCCCATGCATAACATTCAGTGTTTCTGTCTATGGTGAGGATATACTTTTTTTATTTGAATAATTAAGATATTTTAAGTTGTCTTTTATTTAGATTAAAAGTGCAACAAGCAATATTAGATACACCATATCCAATAATATAGCAGAGTTTTAGATTCACAATATCACAGTCGTGCTGTTGTTCTGAATATCATCACGGCTGTGATTGGGCCGCAGGTGATCACGACCGATATTCACAACCACATGAGTGTGATGCTGATTTTTTATACAAACATACATATCTATACAAATATAGATTGTTTTCCTTCAATAACAGGGTTCAATATGTTCAATCTCTGTCTGTGTCTTTCATTTTAAAATAAAATTAATTTTACAATGATGTCATACTGTAACTTTCAAAGCACAGAACTCCTTTCCCAAAAGTATTATTTGCTAAAACAACTTGATGAAAACGTCTAAAATTACTGACACCTGACAGAGGTCCTTACAGAGTTTAATGTTTATGTAATTAGCAATCATTAACATTTATTTGTCAGATCTTCACTCAGGTTATATAGTGCTGATGTTTATAGTGTGTGTTATAGATCAGACACACTCACACTAATGTCTGTCTTCATCATTACAGTATCAGATCTTCACTCAGGTTATATAGTGCTGATGTTTTATAGTGTGTGTTATAGATCAGACACACTCACACTAATGTCTCTCTTTAGCTATTCCAGAACCAGGTCTGTCTTCAGGTGCTGTAGCAGGAATAGTTGTTGTTCTGCTGCTGCTGGTGTGATTTACTATCTCCACAAGGTCCCTAAACAACAAAATCAAACGTGTAAACTTAATACAGCAATAGAAAAAATATATTTCTACTTTTTACCTGCTCTACCTTGTAATTGATTTGGTGCAATAATTAACGAAGTGTGTGATTGTCCAGTAATGAGCTGAATTACATTAATAAACTAATTACTGAATCTCTGTCTGTTTAAAATTGTGAATTTAAGATCCGTTTTTGATTATGTCTGTTTGTGTAAGGCTGGAAGCTTACGATGTTATTTTGAACCAAAAATCAGAAACAAAAAGCAGTTGACGAATGAAAGTCAAAAGTTTTTCGAGTGCACTTGATATCCAAAATGTTTCAGACAACACCACAAATGGATATCCCCTCAAATAGTGACATATTTATAGATATAGGGGGAGATTTCAGACAGCCAGCAGCATTTGGTGATGTGATAAAATAAAAATTTTGCAAAAGCTACTGTTTTGCAAATGTACAGTCAGTGGAGATCACATGTTACCTTGCATGATATACAGTCAAGAGGGAACAGTCAAGCCTTTGTTTTTGAATGGCTTTTGAATGAACCTTGTTGTTTCTCGTTCTCGGCTGCAATCTTCCGCCCTCAATTTTTGTCAGTCTGTTAGTGGAACAATGGCAGCCTTTCATGAGATGAGATCAACTGGCACACACACAGAGGTAAGAGTTGACAGTCTCTTGCTGAAAAGCTTTTCATGTAGTGATTCAGTGACTGATGCTTTTTCAAAAGCACTTGATCCAGTAATACAAACACTTTCTCTTCTCTTCTCTTCTCTTCTCTTCTCTTCTCTTCTCTTCTCTTCTCTTCTCTTCTCTTCTCTTCTATTAAAAATTCTCCTAAAAGATTAGATTAAACTGAGAAGGGTCATGCACTTGCATATTGTTGTCCTACTGTTAGTTGAACTGCTTCTATTGTTCTCATTTGTAAGTCGCTTTGGATAAAAGCGTCTGCTAAATTAATAAATGTAAATGTAATGTAAATGATGCAGCTGATGTTGGTGGTTTAAATGTTCTGTTGAGTTTCGTTATGGTTTGTGGTAATTTGGAAGAAGAAAGCCACTAACTGAACAAAACAACTAAATGTAAGCTGATTTTAACAGCTGAAGGTCAATGGAGATACTTGATCAGGCCAAACATCTGTGGATCAATATGTGTCAGGAAACTCATGTGGTTCAACCGCCATGAATGCAACAATGTACTAAAATAATCGTAATGAGAGGTAAAGACAAACTAAGAGCAGAGTGGAATACACACTGAAGAACTGAGAAGTTCACACATTTATTTTTGTGAGCGCGCTCAGTTCTTTTTTCATCCTTTCATTTCACACTCATCTAGTGTTCAGCAACTTCTCAGAACATTGTGTTTTTCCTGGAAACATTTTTTAATCTTTTAAAAGACGTTTCTTTTCATCTAATAGCTTTTCCTTTGAATGGCCTGGTATTGTCTAGAATTCATTTTGTGGGTAAAACTGTCAGTAGTGTCCAATATCCAAAATGTAGAATCCAATAGAAATATAGAGTTATTTTGTGTTACCCAATGAAAAGAAGTGGATGTTATTGTCAGTAAGATTTTGTTCATAGATATGTTATTCTCATTCTCAGCGGTTATATTAGCATTCTTTGATGCACATGCGAAAGCTACATAAAGACACCATATTATAAAAAAAAGTTTTTATACTAGATTCTATTCATGCAGAAAACTTGACAAATGAAAAACCATAAATGGATTTATGCTTCAATAAAGATGCAGAATCATATCAATAGGGAATTGATTTGAATTGAGTGGAACCACTTTTTTCCTCCTAGAGGTCAAGAATGAGGCCAAAGAATATAATAATGCATGTTTATTTTATATTGGACAAAAAAAAGCATAAAGGACTATGAAAAACAGATATATCTAGCATTACAACTCTTTAAGATGAAGCTGTCACATCCAAGCTTCTATAGTAGTAACCGGTCACTGACACTGATGAATAAACTTCCAATTTATTCTGTAAGATTAAGCAATAATTGGCATGTGGTAAACATGTACTTTTGCACCAAAGACATCACTTTACAGTAGTAAAATAATAGTAACGTATTTCTATAGACAAAAGGAAAAATACAGGAGGACATGGAGTGAGATGAAAATACACGATACAAGCCAAGCTAAGGATGCTTTATATCAAGCATTTTAGACAATACTTTAACACGTCTTCGCCTTTTCCCGTCAGTTGCTTTGACAGATGTGTGCATCTGTTTAATGTTTCATACATATTTCCTCAGCAGATAACTTACATTTTACGGTTGTATCATTATCTGTAAATGTGAGAATGTCACGCGTATTTCCATTTGCAAAAAGTTTCAGTGAACGAGCGGCAGTTTGCATATGCACATCAAGTTAATTTTCTGAATTTGGATTGTACAGAACATGTGTTTTCAAAATTGGGGTCCAGGAACCAATGTCTTTATAACATCTCATTTAATATTGTTCACGTGTATAATACTATATTTATTAAATGCAGTAAATTTAGGCCATATCAAGTGACATATCAGTATCAGTGTCTGTACACTTAACTCTCCGTTTGTTCTCAAGGTGAGTCCGGTCCCAAGACAGTGTCAGTGATGGCGGGAGAATGTTTAGTTTTAATCACTGATTTTAAGGTAGAAAGTGATGAGAAGGTGGAGTGGAGATTTGAAGAGAAAATTTTCACAACCGGAATGAATGGAGACATCAGTAAGACTTCATACGGTGCTGATGTGAGATTCAGAGGCAGACTGGAGCTGCACCATCAAACTGGATCTCTGACCATCAAAGACACCAGAACCAGCGACACTGGAGTTTATCATCTAAACATCTGCAGTGGAAAGAACATTTGCTGGGAATTCAGTGTTACTGTCAGTGGTGAGTAAATCAACTCTTCCAATATGACTTTTTTATCAGTTAAAGTGACTTCAGCCATTTCTTTGAAAAATAAACATTTTGTCATCGTTTACTTGCTCTTATGTTGTGCTAAACTTAACTTTATTTCTTCTGTGGAAGTATCTTCTTTCTGCTTTTCTCCAAATAATGAAAGTAGATTCGTCCGTTTAGTGTCAGTCTCCAAAAAGGACCAAGAAGTTCATATGCACTAAATTCCAAGTCTATTAAAGTCATGTGTTACTTGGTGTGAGATGTAGATCATTATTCATTTAAGTTCGGAAGACTGAGTTCACAAATCGTGTTAATTTGTTAGAAAAGAACAAGTGCTCAAACAAGACTAAACTTGGTCCTTTGTCATTTTATGGTAAATTCTTGTCATTAGATTTGAAGTCTGACTACAACTCTTCCTTTTTTAATGTCTTTTTATTTCAGATTCTAGAGGAAATCGATTGAATAATTCAGCAATTGTACACATAAATGGAGAGGTTCCTGTTGGAGTGAATATGCAGCAGGCCACGAGTCCAGTTTGATCAGAAGACACTAGCCATAGGCATTTCACTTTTGTGCTTGGGGGACACATCTGTTCTTCATTATGTGGACCTCTAGGTTAGGATGGGTAATGGTCTCCTATTTTTCCCTATTATAATACAGACTACATTTACATTTAGTCATTTAGCAGACGCTTTTGTCCAAAGCGACTTACAAATTAGGACTACATTAAGCAAGTTTTCGTGAAGAGGCAAAAACAACGCAAGAAGTGCTCAGAATACGAAGTTCATGTATTGATCAGAGTAGCATAAGGCTGATAAGCGAGGATTTAGAGGGAAAGGAAAAAAGTTTTTTTTATTTTTTTTTTTTATTTTTTTTATTATGAGGTTAAGTGCTCACGGAAGAGATGAGTCTTAGCTGTCTTTTGAATGTTGCCAGGGATTCGGCATTCCGGATGAGGGTGGGGAGAGCATTCCACCAGCATGGAACTGTGAATGAGAATGTTCTGGAAAGTGATTTTGTGGCTCTCTGTGATGGAACCACGAATCGTCGTTCGTTGACCGATCGTAGGCTTCTGGTGGGTATGTAGATTCGTAGGAGCGACTCGAAGTAGGAGGGAGCTGAGCCTGTGATAGATCTAAGCAAGCCTCAATGCCTTGAACTTGATGCGAGCAGTGAGAGGTAACCAATGCAGGGAGATGAACAGAGGAGTGATGTGGGCCCTTTTGGGTTCGTTGAAGACGAGACTAAGGTCCTCTAATGTACTAGTAACTGACCATATTTGGACTTGTTATTCAATGTGTCGTATTCCTATGATGGAAGGTAGGTACTCTTATTGGTTAACTCTGTAACTCCCATCATATTCTTAATATATATATTTAGACAAAGTGGCAGTGTAGCGATGCGGTTGAAACATAGGAAGAAACAGGATCCACGTGCAGCAGAAATCTTTTATTAAATAAACTCAACTTGACAGACACAGAATAGGGAACAGGACAACCAACATACAACATCATGAACTCATAAAAACTGAACAAGACACAGGGCTTAAATACACAGGAAAACAAGCTAAACAATATAACAAGGGGGCGTGGCCAATCTAAAACACCTGAGGAGACTAGTTAAACATTAAACATGACGGGGAACTATCAAACATGGAAAAAGACAGGGGAACACAGACAGGAATCATGACAAAATTGAGAAAGTTTCTCCCTCAGCGCTGGGTCATCGTTAATTCAACTGCTAATTATGAGGACTGAAATGAGGCACAGTTGGACCGCAAATTTTACAGTTAATCTGACAACCTTAAAGATAGAAAGAAACAGCCACATGTGGTGTCAAATAACTATTGTTCTTAAACGTTTTAACTTTTGAACTGCTAATCCAATCTGTATGTTTTGTTTTATGGTGCACTGTAAAAAATTAAACCGTTATTTTTACGGTAAAAAAACGGCAGCTGTGGTTGCCAGTACTTTACCGTCAAAAATACGGTAGCAACGTTATTGGTTTTACAGACTTAACTTAAAATTTACAGTAATAAACCGTAATTCATTATCTGATATAATGTGAATTTAACGTCCTATTGAAGTATTAATATCTGTTTTGTATCATTGTAATACACTGATAACCACCAATCACAGCATTGATGAGAGTCACATGATCAATCAAAGCTCATCACAAGCAGCTCTTCCTCAAAAATTTTAATACTAATATAATAGAAGCTGCACAGTGTCATTCACACAAACATTAAACACCATCATGGTAACACACATGAAATTTTAAAAATGCAATAAACATTAATTTAACAACATTAAATGTAACATAAAACCCTAATGTACATAACTGATTAGAACAAACTAAGAAAACTATAAAGAAACATAGTTATTTTAACAAAAATAGATCAAATGTGAAGTGTCACGCAGGGAATTGTGGGAATGTCAATTTACGGTTTTTCACTGTAAATTATACAATGAGTTGTTCTTTTTCACTTTCAAAAACTGTAAATTTAATGGTATTTTACAGTAAAATTACATTAAATGTACCATTAGATCTATCACAGTTATTCACCGTATAGTATTCTTTTACCGTTAAAATTACGATCATTTTTTACAGTGTGCTTAATCTAACCCCCTACGTCGTTCTTAATTAAAGACACCTTCTACCTTATTTTGATTTTTCTCAGGTTAGGTAAAGTAAGTCGAATCCGTTCTAAGCAATAAGTATTTAAATTTCCATACTTACAATTTAGTCAGAAGACTTCTCCGTGGTTAGTTCAGCTAATTTTTCATAAAACAGAGACTATGGCAGGCTGGTTCTTTTTATATAAAAAATAAGTAGTTTTTATTAAATTTAGGTTAATTAGTTCACATACAAAATACTAATATATAAAATCAAATCGAATCAAATCAAAAACAAGCAGTTTACAAACTTTGACTGCAGGAGGCCCATGGCAAGAGACTTCTAACACCGGAGAGGCGGACAGGTGGTCCCGTTGAATCCGTGTCTGCCTGGACATTATCTCTCCAGTCCTTTTAGAAATCCCCTCCTGGAAACTCCCTAAATTTGTTCATTGGTAATCCCCTCCTGGAAACCCCCTAGGACTTGGCCATTAAAGCCTTTACCTCTTCGTCCTCCTTCTTTTTGACCTTTCCTTCGATGCATTCTGTATCTCGTCCGCCACACATAGACGGTAATGCTTGCATTTTTCTTCTTTCTTTGGCAAAGCTCTTTCTAATACATTTTCAATTTCTCTCTACTCTGCCATATGCTTAATAAATGCTTACAAGATTCAGTGTGGTATTTTTTCTTCATAAACCATTTTCTCAATATATGGTTACAATGGGGATGCGCATGCGCAGCGGACCGTGATGGCTACTTAATATCGACGCTCCACCTCAGTGCCTATTTTTTCGCCCCTTTTTCAATCCCTACTAAGTTTTTGGCCGCATTTCATGTAAATATCTGGATTTAGTGCTATTCTAGATGGCATCTAAAAGAGATCTAATCCAGTCCCCGGCGAAGAAAAAGCAGAAAGATGACGATCGCCTTCATGACGCCATTGCCGAAATGCTCGATAATCAACTGAGCGCCATAAAGCAAAGCATGACGATGATTGTTCGCGAGGAAATATCGACGATAACAGCACGACTGGACTCGCTGGAAAAAGATGTCAAATCGTTCGGCAGTAGATGTGACAAGATGCAGGCAACGGTCCGGGATGTTAAGAGAGACTCGATTGCTAACAAGTCCTGTCTGGAGGAGCTCCAGGAGAAATTACTTCTTTACGAGGATAAATCCAGACAAAATAACCTAAGGTTGGTGGGCCTAAGGGAAGGAGCTGAAGGCGGGAATGCAATTCAGTTTTTGCAGACCCATATTCCCAAGTGGATTCCGGCTCTTAAAGGGAAGACGATAGAGATCGAACGCGCGCACCGTCTCTACGCGAATGAGGATCCCTCTAGGAATAGAGCGCGCACTTTAATTTTCAAGCTTCTTCGTTACAATGACCGACAGGCGATCCTACAGGGAGCCAGGAGTGCTTCACCTCTGAGTTTCGAAGGGGGTATCTTACGGTTCTTTCCAGACTTCAGCAAGGGAACGTCCCAAAAAAGGAAAGCTATGGCTGAAGGTCGGAAACGTCTCCAACTACTAGGGATCGAGTCATTCCTGCTCTACCCCGCGTCGGTTAAAGTACGTCACGGCCAGGAGCAACTGTTTTTCAAGACCCCTGCGGACCTGGAGCGATACATCTCGTCTCTGAGCGCCGCCACCACGGAGATGGATACCACCGCGCTATTAGATATGCCGCCGCCTGAGGATTAAATTCGGCCTTTTGCCTTTGTTTTTTAACAGCCTAAGTAGCCTAACAGCCATAGTTTTGATTTCGCTGTGATGGCCACTCAGGTGAGAGATGCTGATGCTTGAGTAACTGTAGTCCGAGTGCATGGCCTCGAGTAGATTTATTTTCCAGGCAGATAAGAGGGTGCGGTTTTCCCCTCTGCAAGCTGCCGATAGTAAAACATTTTTTGTGTTATTGTTGTTAACTAATATTATGTTAGAACTACCAGGGTTTGCTGTTTTTGTTATTTTACTGTTTCATGGGGGTGAAATTATTAATGATGCGTTATGTTATATGGCTAACTTACCGTTGTATTATGGGTAATTATATTGTGACAGAATGAGGGATTGTAATGTGATATCGTGGAATGTAAATGGTCTAAATTCTCCCATAAAAAGATCTAAATGCCTAGATTATTTGCACCGTAAACGAGCTGACATTGCATTAATACAAGAATCTCATCTCAAGGCTTCTGATGTTACTCGCTTTCAGAATAGACATTTTAAAACGATAGCTTTCTCTTCGCATAATACTGCCTCAAGAGGAGTTATTATACTGCAGAACAGGAAATTCCCGTTTCTAATAGAGAAAATAGGAGGGGACGAAAATGGGCGGTTTACATATGCTTCTGGCTCATGGAATAATTTAAAAATAGTTCTCTTCTCAGTATATTCCCCTAATAATTACGATGTAGACTTTTTCCCATCTCTTACTAAACTATTTCTTAACTTTGTAGACTACAAACTGGTTGTAGGTATGGATGCTAATGCAGTTTGTAACCCCTTAATTGATAGATCCCTCGTCGCTGTCCATGGTGATCCCGCTTCGCAGTCATTAAACGAGCTCATTGTTGATAACAACTTATGTGATATTTGGAGAGTGAAAAATGGGAACTCTAGAGATTACACTTTTTACTCGGCACGCCATAAATCATTTTCGAGAATAGATTACATCTTGATTTCTAAATCTCTCATCCAAGGAGTAAATCACATTGATATCCTACCTATCCTGATTTCAGATCACTCCGCTGTGATTTGTAATCTATCTTCTCCGATAATTCCCTTAAGCTCTAAAAGGTGGCGTATGAATACAACTTTCTTGCAAAATGAAGATTTTTTGTCCCAGTTACGCTTTAAATTATCTCTCTTTCTTCAAGAAAACTTAAGTTCATCTATTAATCCTCAAATCCTATGGGAGACGACTAAATGTTTCTTGAGAGGAAACTGCATTTCTTTTGCCTCCCATGTAAATAAATCCAGAGGGGAAAAATTATCCCAACTGGAGGCCCAGATTAAACATGTAGAGAAAGATCTTAAAAAAACCTTTACGGAAAATAAAAGCAGACTCTTGGGCAATTTGAAAACTGACCACAAGGCTATTCTATTAAAAAGGGCAGAATTTTTGATACACCGTACCAAACAAAATTACTATCTTAATGGTGAGCGGCCAGGAAAACTTATGGCTTTAAGGTTGAAACGTAATGAGGCCCTGGCCTCAATAACAGCCATTAAGGATAATACAGATGTTCTTCACACGGCTCCAGTGGATGTTAACAGAATATTTAAGGACTTCTATGAGTTGTTATACAGATCTGAGGTGGGAGCGAATGAACAAGCTGTTAGTGAATTTCTGATAAACTTAGATCTCCCTCAATTAAGTGAGGAGCAATGTGCTTTTCTCGATTCTCCAATAGATTTAAAAGAGTTGAAGGAGGCTTTAGTGGCTATGAATAAAGGTAAGACCCCAGGTTTGGATGGGTTACCTCCGGAGCTCTATCTGGCAATATGGGATATGATTGGACCACTCCTCCTTGACTCCATAAATTTCGCCATAGATACTGGTTGTTTCCATAGAGACCAGAATACTGCTCTTATCTCCCTGCTGCTGAAAAAGGGAAAGGAACCCCTATGCTGCTCTAGTTATAGGCCGATTTCACTAATTAGTACGGATGTCAAGTTATATGCCAAAGTTCTAGCCCACCGTTTGGGAACGGTTGCCAGTTTTCTAATTCCCCACGATCAGACAGGTTTCCTTAAGGAACGTTTTGCTGCGGATAACTTGCGACGTCTTTTGAACATTATTGACTCACCCGACCCGCTTAACGAACAACGTGTTATCCTCTCGCTAGATGCTGAGAAAGCCTTTGACCGGGTCGAGTGGACATATTTATGGTCTGTCTTAACCCGTTTTGGCTTTGGCCCGCGTTTTATACATATGATTCAGACCCTTTATGTTAACTCGTCTGCGCGGGTCTCAACGGGTTTGTGCTGCTCGGAGGCAATCCCATTGAACCGGGGAACTAGACAGGGATGTCCGTTATCCCCTTTACTATTCGCAATCTCATTAGAACCCTTAGCGCAGGCAATTCGACAAGACCACATTATTTCCCCGATTACTGTAGGTGACTCTAAGCATTTTATCTCTCTTTTTGCAGATGACATCCTGCTCTATATGTCTAATGTTTCCTCTTCTCTTCCTCAATGTCTTAAAATATTTAATGATTTTAGCATTATAAGTGGTTACAAAATTAATTGGGGAAAATCCGTATTAATGCCCTTGTCAGCGTCGACTAATGCTGCATTAGCGTCCTCCTCGATCCCAATTAGCTCGATCCCAATCAGCAAGACATTTAAATATCTGGGAATTCAGATTTTTCCTTCACTGCAGACTATTTCTAAAGAAAATTATAGCTCTTTATTTACTTCTATTAGGCAAGATTTACAGAGATGGGATGTTATTTTAACCTCACTGCAAGGCAGAATTTCTATCATCAAAATGAATATCCTCCCTCGACTTTTATTTCTGTTCTCCATGATCCCTTTATCCCCCCATAGAACCTTCTTCAAAGAATTAGATTCCTTGATTACCAAATTCATATGGAACAAGAAGCGACCAAGAATTAAACTTTCAACACTACAGAGAAGATCCAATAAAGGAGGTTTGTCACTTCCAAACTTTCATTTGTACTTTTGGGCATGTCAGTTGCGATCTCTTAAGGTTTGGTTAAAGGATGATTCCCAGATCGCCTGGAGGGATGTGGAAGCGTCCGCTGTGCTCCCGCATCGGCTCCAGGATATTTTATTCACGGGTTTATTAAAGAAAGATGTGAAGGTTGGGAACACAATTGTGTGTAATTCTCTGAAAATCTGGCATGAGGTATGCAAATTCATGGGGTGTTCATTTAAGTTCACATCTGAATCTCCGATCTGGCATAATAATAATTTACAATCAGATAACAGACCGTTTGTTTTCAAGCCATGGTCGGATCAAGGTGTACATACCCTGTATGATATATTCAATAATCAGGGCTTGAGGTCATTTCAAGATCTGAAAGAGTGTTACAATCTTCCTGGACATTCCTATTTTTTATATTTAAGGTTGAGAAGTGCTATGCGTGCTTACGGAGTTCCGTGGAACTGTAAATTGGACTCTCACCCTCTGATGGACTGTGTGAATTACTCACAGGCACGAGGAGCAGTGTCATTTATTTACAACAGACTGCTCAAGCATGGCTGTGGCAGGCTCTCTATTACCACGATATGGGAAAAGGAATTCGCTCCCTCCAAACTAAATTGGGACTTGATATGGGACACTATTCCAACAATGTCTAAAAATCTTGCCCACCAACTGATACACTTTAAATTGCTTCATAAGGCATATGCTACTCCATATGTTTTGCACAAAATGAAGCGATTACCTACCCCCTTCTGTTCACTTTGTAATTCCAATTCTGTGGGTACCTATATGCATATGTTTTATGAGTGCCAGCTTATCAGTAACTTTTGGGATGAAGTGTTTTTAAGGGTATCAGAACTATGTGATAAGGTTATCATCAAGCACCCCGGTCTATGTTTGCTGAATATTGACGAGGATCTTGATCTGACGGTTAGCCAGCGCAGGATTCTACACACTGCTCTAACTGCAGCCAAAAAGATAATTTTTAAGATCTGGCATGAGCCTACGGTCCCAGCAGCCAAACTATGGCTTATAGAAATTAAATATATTGCACTACTAGAGCTCACTACAGCGAGAATCAACAAAGCTAAACCAAAGACACTTAAGGCCTGGACTGAATTTGTTACAAAAATATCTCATATATTAACTCGTTAGCTCACATGCACTGAATGTTTTGGAGTGTTGTTAAGGAGCAGTGGAAATCCTAGAGCTGTGCTAACGTTAATTAACCCCCTAACTTATTCATTTATTTTTACTGTTATATTTTTTATTTATTTATTTTTTCTCTCAAAGCAAACCCTGGTCTTGTATATAGTTAATGGTGGTCTCATGTGGACCTTGTTCAATCTTGCAATTAATCAATAAATAAATAATCATGTATGAATAAATATATGGTTACAATGATTATATAACACTTTCTTAATAAAACGGTTTAACAACAACTTGTGGTGTCTTTCTTAATGACAATTTCTTAATAAACATGTTTATAAAAACAAGTCTCAGTGTCTTTTCTAATTAACCAGATTCAAGGGTTTCTTATAAAAACCTCTTTACATTGTTTTCCGACATGGAGATTTCTTATAAAAACCTCCTTTCCATATTCTTATAAAAACATAAGCCTGTCTATACGAGGCATTTATAATAACAGAATCAATTGCATATTTCACCCAACACGCCCCTTTATGCAACTTTATTATTTTATCTCCAAAGTCAAATAAATCATGTAACCCCCTTTCTTTTTGTCATATTTTGCCAATTTAGCATATACTTGACCTGTTTCAGTAGAGACATTCATTTGAAAAATGTTCATATAGTGCTCCACCCAAGGCCTTTTATTCTTTAGTTTCATTAGTTTACTTTCAATAACTTTTCCCTGTATAGGGGTTCCAGAAGGCCAAATTTCTGTACTTTCTTTTATTATAACCAAATAGCATCCAAATTTAACTCGCATTGGTTTGCCATTCGTTATCTCATGTAGACAGGCCCCAATCAATTGTCCACCAGGGGTTTCACAGATAAAGGTGCGGCCCCTTCCATCAATCAAACAATTTCTGCAAAAATTGAGAGCCGGAATTTGGGCTTTCGGTATCTCTACATTCCCCCGGGCCGCAATCCCCCTCCTGGAGTTCTGATGAGCCAATTGGGTCGGGAATCTCGGGATAGTCTGCCCCTCTTTCACTCGGAGATCCATCATTGCTCTGCGCTATAAGATAAAATACCCCATCAAATTTGATTACTTTTAGATTATCCACGTTTAGCATGTAATCTATGTACAAACGACTGGTCTCCATTCCTCCAGACTTTATGAGCCGACAAATTACTGTTTATTTCTCGGGCCTCTGGCTGGAGCACGTCAAACCTGTATGTGTGTTTACTACTTCCACGTTTAGATTCTCTACTAAGTCAAATACATCTATACAGTACTCAATTACGTCTCGTTCAGTATACAAAATCACTCTATATATATATATATATATATTAGGGCTGTCAAAAGATTAATCGCAATTAATCGCATCCAAAATAAAAGTTTGTGTTTACATAATATATGTGTGTGTACTGTGTATAATTATTTTGTATATATAAATACACACACATGCATGTATATATTTAAGAAATATTTGCATACATATACTGTATATATTTATATATAATTTATATTATATATAAATATAATTTTTTTATATATAAATTACACATTTTTCTTAAATATATACAAGCATGTGTGTGTATTTATATATACAAATTTAATTATACACAGTACACACACATATATTATTTAAACACAAACTTTTATTTTGGATGCGATTAATCGCGATTAATCTTTTGACAGCCCTAATATATATATATATATATATATATATATATATATATATATATATTTTTTTTTTAAAGCAGATGTTATCCTGATGTTAAAACTTCTTTTTCCCATAACATTTCATCAACACTAATACTAATACACAATATTCCATCAATCAATCACTGTCATTATCACATTATATTTTTCACTTTATCAACACCATTCTTTTTATAGTTCTCCCATCTCAAAATCATTTTTCTGTACAAACAACATTTTTGATAAAAGTCATGCATTCATTATAGTTGCAATTCAACACTTCTGATCTTTTAACTACATTGTCTTGCATTTTTTCTATAGTCCTATAAACACATTATAGTCCAAAGTATATTGTGCCATTTCATAACTTCCAATACTACTTCTTCGTCTCATTATTTACAATGTTTAATTGTCATTACTGCATAACGTTATATTCTTCTAGATATAATAAATGAATAGATCTGGTAAAACCCGCCCATCCGTAAAACCTGGACCTCTAATTTGAAAAATCGTCAATGCAAGTGAATCGGAGAAAATAATTATTTTCTGGTCCCGTTTGAATTGTGCCATGAATGTGAACATATGTTGTCAGTGAATTTTTTATATAATTTTGACAGTATATTGTATGATTCTTCTTCGGCTAGCAGTTGTGGAAAAAACATAACGAGAAAGACTACATGTCGCCTATGTGACGTCACCCCATAAACTTACCCGTGGTTTTCGCCAACCTCAACGATTTTGTCCTCTCCCTGAAAGAAGGCGGTGAAGCGCACGGAAGACACAGCCATGTTTAGCTGGATCCGTGTGCTAGTGTCTGTGTGCGAGTGGTGGTGACGTTTCAAACGCGAAACCAGCGAAGAGTAGTCCAGTGCACTCACACAAAGTCTAACCGTATCAAACTTCTACCCGCTAAATTGTAGCATTCTTTACACGAAAAATTATATAAAAAATTCAGAGACAACATATGTTCACATTCATGGCACAATTCAAACGGGACCAGAAAATAATTATTTTCTCCCATTCACTTGCATTGACGATTTTTCAACCTAGAGGTCCAGTGGGGTTCTCGGGAGGTTCTCTCGTACTGCGTAATATCTTACGCTATGGGGAAAGTCTCTTTTCCACGAGATATTGAAGCCAAAAAATTATCCTTAATTTTGTATTAATGTAAAACGCATTGCAGCAGCACACAGACATAGGCAAGACAGCTCGCGTGCCCATTGGCTGCTCTGCGGCAACTGCAGCAGCCTATCGAGACAGGCCCCGTGACGTCGGGTCCAATGGGCGCGCTTCGTGCCCATTGCGTCACGTCCCGCCGAAACTCACGTGGCCTGGACCTATAAATATAGCTTGATAGGCTGATTTCACTGATTTTTCATCTCTTCAGCGGAGCTCACGCATCGCTGGATCCTGAGAGAAAGAAGCCGCGCCGTCAGAAAAAGCCTTTTCAGCGGGACGAGCCACTGCATCTGAAGCCGCTGGCCGCGCCGCCTTCAGTCGCCGTTCCTGCGGCGCTATCCGGCGTTATATCCTTTTCTCCTCTACTGTGTTTTGTGTGTTCATTGCACTAAAATAGTCTTTTTCAAGATGCTCCTTTCCTTTGGCTTGTGCCGAGCCCCACCCAGCGGCGGGGACCGCCATGTCTTCCGCGTTTCCTGCCTGGGTGAGAAACATGCAGCTCTCGCACTTCGCCCGCCAGCTTCGCTCGAGTCTCCGCCGTCTGCCGCCGTTTCCGCCATAGATGACGACGAAGAAGCCGCGTTTATGGAGGATTACAGCTGCTCTATCCTGGCGTCGAGCAGTAAGGAATGGTTGTCTATCTCCCTCTGTTCGAGCCGCGCAAACTGTGCCGCTCACATGGGATGTCAGAAGCGGACGGTCACGCGGCTAGCTCTCTTTACGTCATAGGAGAGCTTCCCTGCCCCCGCACTCAGTTCGCGCGCGCGAAAGGAGAAAAGAGTGTTTTAGTCCCGCCGAGGCTAGACCAACCTCCATTTCTCACACATTTCTCAGTTCCCTCCTAAGTTCAGGCGACTGGAAATGTCAATATTGCAGTGAACGAGCCTGTTGTAATACAAGCACGCCTGCAAACGGACGCCGTCACAAGACATGATGACGCTCTCTGGATGGATGTTTTCCTTCAAATGTGCTAGTTTTTCTTTACGTTACAAGAAAGCTACCCCGCCCCCTCACGTGCGTCACTCACCGGCGGAAGGAGAAAAGAGAGTGTTTTAGTTCCGCCAAGGCCGGACCAACTTCCATTTCTCACACATTTCTCAGTCCCCTCCTAAGTTCAGGCGACTGGAAATAGAGCCGTAAACGAGCCTGTTATAATATGTGCACGCCTGCAATCAAACGCCGTCACAAGACAAGATGACGCTATCTGGCAAAGTCTTCCTAGCCTGCCTAGGAAAAATATGGTGTTCAAGTCTCGCTGCGGCCAGACTTCCACCAAAACTTCTCGCTCGTTCAGTTCCAGAAAATGCGACTGTTTCAGTGTATTTTGCAGAAAACAAGCCGGTACCACAGCCCGTTTGTCTGCACACAAATGCCGTTTTTACGTCGGCCCAGATAAATCTCATAGAGTGTATTTCTGGTATTCCAGCCACGGCCGATGGTGTTATGAGTGTAGTAAAATGCCCACGCCCAGTGCTCATTCCTACACACAGACACAGCCCGCCCCATTTCAGGACTCGCACACATGAAATTGGCTCATGTCAATTGTGCATTAAATGTAGTGAATGTGCCCACGACCCAGTGCCCACAAACACTACACACTACACACTGCATGTCTCACGGTTTCTGTAAAAACGAAACCAACGACGAGGCCTCAAGTCTTCCTAGTCCGCCTAGGAAAGCGACGGTGTTCAAGTCCTGCTGCGGCCGGACTTCCACCAAGACTTCTAGCTCGCTCAGTTCCAGAAAATGCGACTGTTCCAGCTTATTCTGCAGTAAACAAGCCGGTAACACTGCCCGCTTGCCTGCTAACAAACGCCGTTTTTACGGCGACCCAGATGAATCTCTCAAAGAGTGTTTTTCCTGGTATTCCGGCCACGGCCGATGGTGTTATGAGCGTAGTAAAAATGCCCACTCCCAAGTGCTCATTCCTACACACAGACACAGCCCGCCCCACAGGGCTCGCGCACATAAAATCGACTCATGTCGATTGCACATTAAATGTAGTGAATGTGCCCACAAACACTACACACTGCTTGTCCCCCGGTTTCTGTAAAAACGAAACCAAAACACATGCAGTCAGTTCAGGCCAATGGTGTTTTCAGTGCAGTAAATGTGCCCGCTGTCCCGCGCCCACATTCACTCGCAGACATGACAAGCCCCACGAGGTTCCGCCCGCTCGCTCTCTCTCAGCTGCCCGCTATAACAGAGTCGAGCGTGGGCAGGCTGCCCGCTGTGATCAGCGCGCCCCCCGCCTTGGATGCCGCAAGCACGACGTCTATGTTACAGCACACCGAAGCTCTTCGGCCGCCACTATGTCACAGCCAGAGCTCAGATTTCATTCAACCCTTAGCTATCCATGCGGATGCATGGGCAAAGCTTCCCGGGGTGTCAGAATGGGTGCTGAACATTATACAAGGAGGCTATTCGCTACAGTTCGCTCGACGCCCTCGCTGTTGCGAGGCACGAATCGAAACCACGGTAGAAAAGGAAGTAGCACATCTACTTCGAACCGAGATTGCGAAACTGTTGAGCAAAGGGGCCATAGAGCCTTTATCTCAAGCTCAGAGCGAAGGGGGTCTGTACAGCAGATATTTTCTGGTGCCGAAAAAAGACGGGGGTCTCAGACCCATTCTAGATCTAAGACGGCTGAACAGAGCGCTCTCTAACGCCGGTTCAGAATGATGACTACCAGAAAAATCCTCTCGCAAATTCGCCAGGGGGCTGGTTTGCGTCAATAGATCTGAAGGACGCGTATTTCCAAATACAAATAGCGTCACGTCACAGGCGATTCTTGAGATTCGCCTTCGAGGGCCAGGCATATCAATATACAGTCCTACCGTTCGGCCTGTCTTTAGCACCCCGTACATTCACGATGTGCATGGACGCGGCCCTCTCTCCCCTGAAACTCCAGGGAATGCGAGTTTTGAACTACTTGGACGATTGGCTAGTTCTGGCTCAGTCTCGTTCAGAGCTCATAGAACACAGGACTATATTACTCAAGCACCTCGAGAATCTAGGTCTCATAGTCAATTGGGCGAAGAGTTCACTGTTTCCCAGTCAGAAAATATCTTTTCTGGGCACAGAACTGGACTCGCTGTCTATGACGGCTCAGCTATCGCATTCAGCGCATGATGGAAAATTTCCGCTGTGGCGCTATAGTCCCGCTCAAAAAAATGTCAAAGGATACTGGGTCTCATGGCCTCAGCATCACCAGTGCTTCAGTTGGGTCTCCTTTGAATGCGCCCACTACAGTTCTGGTTACAAGCGCGAGTGCCGCGCCGAGCGTGGACCTCCGGTCTTTTTGCCTCAAGGTCGATCAGAAATGCATTTTCAGCTCTGAGACTTTAGAGAGCGATCGACTGGTACCAGTCAGGTGTAAGCCTGGGCACTTCCTCGAGTGTGAAGGTGGTGTCCACGGACGCCTCCACCTCGGGATGGGGAGCGCTGCTCAAGGGCAGACCGTTCTTCGGCCAGTGGTCAGAACGGGAAAAGCTTTCTACATGTAAACTGCTTGGAAATGATGGCAGTCGACAATGCGCTGAGGCGTTTTTGTCCCCAGAAAGCAGGACATCACGTTCTGGTCCGTTCGGACAAACTAGGCTTGGTTCCCAGTCCTGATGCAGCTAGCAAGCTCTGCCCCATGGCCGATACCAGTGAGGAGAGACCTCCTCTCTCAAGCCAATGTGTGGGCCATCAATGGGTACCCGCTGACCTCCCGACGGGAGTGTTAAATACGATCACGCAGGCTAGGGCCCCCTCTACGAGGTGGCTCTATTCCTCAAAATGGTCTGTGTTTTCTAGCTGGTGCACAGCCCATGGCACGTCACCCCCAGATTGCGGGGTGACGGACGTTCTTTCCTTCCTGCAAGAGCTACTGGATAAAGGAAAGAACCCCATCAACGCTCAAGGTTTACGTGGCAGCTATAGCGGCGTTTACTAAACCAACGCTTGGCCAGTCACTTGGAAAGAACGATCTGGTCATCCGCTTCCTGAGAGGAGCGAAGAGGTTAAATCCTCCCAGACCTCCCTCAGTCCCCATATGGGAACCTTTCCACGGTCTTGGAGGCCATGAAAGGTGCCCCATTCGAGCCGATCCAAACTGTGGATATCAAACACTTGTCTTTCAAGACAGCATTTCTCCTGGCTCTCGCTTCAGTGAAGCGTATGGGGGACTTACAAGCGCTCTCAGTGAGCGCGACATGTATGGAGTTTGGGCCAAATGACTCGATAGTCATACTCAAACCGAGGCACGGGTACATCCCTAAATCCCTCAACACACCGTTCAGGTCCCAGGTGATTTCCCTGTCAGCCCTGCCGGTCTCTGACGAGGAGAAGGACGCCAGCTTACTTTGCCCGGTCAGGGCATTAAGGGCTTATGTGTCTCGCTCGTCTGCTTTCAGACAGACAGAGCAGCTCTTTGTCTCGTTCTACAGACGCTCTAAGGGGCTAGCTGTGACGAAACAGAGCCTATCCAGATGGATAGTTGATGCCATAGCGCTGGCTTACGCCTCTAAGGGCCTGCAGTGCCCGTTAGGTGTTAGAGCGCACTCCACGAGAGGCATGGCCTTGTTGTGGGCCTGGTCTAGTGGGATTGCCTTGCAAGATTTCTGTATGGCAGCAGGCTGGGCCTCCCCATCTACATTTACAAGGTTTTATAACCTAGAGGTTCCCGCTTTGCAGGCTAAGCTGCTTTCGGTCTAATAAGTCGGTACTGTCTGACCCGATGTTTTCGGCCCAGAATACTGAAACTGCTTGAGCAAACGCTCGCTGATCGATCGCGCAGCTCTGTGGGCGATGTGTAAGACCCATAATATTCATCAGACCGGGCCGAGTTTTCGCCCTGGCTGTATGGAACACTATTATCATAATGCTTCCTTTTAGGATGCTATCTATTACAGGAATGATGCTATTCTAGCCCCTCTTCCTGGACTCTCTGTGAGTCCCTGATGATCATGTACTATATGAGCCCTGGGCACTTGCCCCTGGGACTTTGGTATTGGATCTCAGCACGCATGGCGTTTTACATTGTGTTCCCCATAGCGTAAGATATTACGCAGTACGAGAGAACCTCTCGTAAGAGAACGTACTCGGTTACTAACGTAACCTCGGTTCTCTCTAGAGAGGGAACGAGTACTGCGTATCTTGCCGTGCATGCAACACGCTCTGGTTCGCTTCGGCGATGAAAAACCAGTGAAATCAGCCTATCAAGCTATATTTATAAAAATGTATTACCGCTGATAGATTATAAGAAAACATGTTGATGGATCATAAACCCCTAATAAGTATATATTTTTTACCTTTTGTCTAAATTAATCACACAGTAACATTCACAATAAACACATACACAGCACAAAAGGCAAGTTAAGTAATATTTAAAATAGTAATACTGCAGAAAAGAATCACATTAATTCAGAATACATTTGTCTCCTCATATGATATGTGAAATAGAGTAGCCTGATCTATAAACTACAAAAAATGTTATCTCGGTCTGCTCTTAGTTGATCACTTATTTGCACAAAAATATGTTTTAATATGTGTAAAGCATTCAGATTGTCATATTAAACTCATCTCTTGCTGAAAAGTGTTTTATGTAGTGATTCAGTGACTAATGCAGCTGATGTTGCTGGGTTAGTTGCTCTGTGGAGTTTCATTATGGCTGTAAGGAGCAGAAAACCACTGAACTAAATCAAACAATGACTTTAACAGCTGAAGGACAATAAGAGACTTGATCAGGCCAAACATCTGAAAATGAGTAGGCCTATATGTCAGAAAACTCATGGGGTTCAACAGCCCTGAATGCAAATATGCACTAAAATAATCATGATGAGAGATAGAGATCAACCGAAGCGCGGGTTAGGATATAAACTGAAGATATGACTAAGGTTCACACATTTATTTGTGTGACAGCGCTGCTCATGTCTTTTTCTCGTCTTCTCATTTCACACTCCGTGTTTTATTCCGAAACTTCTCAGAACAGTGTTTTTAATAGCAACACCCACGTCCATGATGTATTTAAGGTATGCTGCTGTTTTCTTGTGAGTAACCTGGTAGTGTCTCTTGTATATTCTCGATAAAAGTGTCTGCTAAATTAGTAAATGTAATCCAGAAGCAATATGAAGTGTTTTTGTTTTAATAAAATAATAATAATAATATTTTTTAATTGCCAGTGAATTGTGTATAGATCTGTTATTATTGGGTGTGAAAGCAACCTGAATACACCACATGCTAAAGTGTTTTTTTATCACTTTTTTTATTAGAGTTCACTAGTCATGCAGAAATTTTATAATGGAAAACTGTTCAAGGATATATTTGATCTTGGAATTATTGAGACTAACAGACTAAAGATGTATGATCACAGCTGAATGATGGTGTTGTGTTTGCAAACAAGTTTCTTTTTCCAGGTTAAAAATGAGGCCAAATAATTTAAAGATTATATGTTTATTTGATATGGTAAAAAAACAGGCATAAAGTTAAAAAACAGCATGATCAAAAACTGCAAATACATTTTTGAATATCTTGTTTGTCAACTTTAAAGATTTATTACACTAAAATATCACAGCGAGAGAGAGATTAAAGATGTCAGTGAAGACACTAGATGGAGCTTCACCAACTACTGTATATTAACAGAGACATACTGTATATCAAAGGGTTAGTTCACAAATTGTGTGATTAATTACTCACCCTTATGACGTTCCAAACCTGTAATTCCTTCGTTCATCTTCAGAACACAAATTAAGATATTTTTGATGAAATCAGAGAGGTTTCTAAACCACCCATTGGCAGCAATGTCATTGCAACTTTCAAGGCCCTGAAAGGTAGTAAAGACATTCTTAAAATAGTCCATGTGACTCCAGTGGTTCAACCTTAATGTTATGAAGCGACCCTAAAAATAACGACTTTATTCAACAATCTCTTCTCTTCCACGTCATTCTCCAACGCTGTTGACGTAGTGTCAACACTGCAGCTCTCTGGGTTCTATGTAAGAACGCCGGTTCACTATTGGCCGACGCTAGTCACGTGAACACCACGACACATGCGTGTGATGCTGACGCAGGGGCTGGCCAATAGTGAGCTGGCCTTCTTATGTAGGACCTGGAAGCGCTGCACTGTTTACACTACGTCAACAGTGCAGGAGAATGACACAGAAGAGAAGAGATTGTTGAATAAAGTCGTTATTTTTGGGGTCGCTACATATCATTAACGTTCAACCAATGGAGTCACTATTTTAACAACGTCTTTACTTCCTTTCTTGGAATGACAGGAGGGTGAGTAATTAATGAAAGAAATTTTATTTTTGGGTGAACTGTCCCTTTAAATTGATAGTTAACATTAAGCTAAATGCGGTATTAATCTGCTTGCTGAGACACGACATATAAGCACCTGCAATCAGTAGAAGTGAAATTAATGCAGTTACGGTTATGATTTAAGAGTGTGAAACAAACAGCATGAAAAATGTAGTTTGCTTTTGAAAAAAATAAAGAATCTTTGAAATGATAGTTACTCAGAGGAGTTCTTGTCATATAATGACACCAGACATTCACGGTAATCCTCATCTGGTTGAT
Source organism: Abramis brama (assembly GCA_022829085.1). NCBI lineage: Eukaryota > Metazoa > Chordata > Actinopteri > Cypriniformes > Leuciscidae > Abramis > Abramis brama. The sequence goes on along the minus strand of CM040773.1, from coordinate 27,899,948 downwards.
CAGTGTTTGTTGCTGCGTTCTTCACAGTCTTCAGCCGTGGAAGATTTCTGGTTCTGTATTCATAAATCAGAACGACCATCGCAGCCACGCCCACCAGAGATGAGAGAGCCAATCGGATCACAGCGGTGAAACCACAACAGCGACTTTCTTAAGAGAGAAAAAAAGAGCAACATTAGAAAACATAATTATGGTTCATGACCAAAACAAGAGATCCTGTCTACTAGAGAATTCCCTGTGAGGGCCTCTTCAACATAATCAGACAAGTCCTCTGTACAGTTAAGGGCTGGATTCTGACATCCACTGCTGCTTCAATGTCTCAATATCTTCAATATCTACAATTATCTTCAATTATTCAATATCTAATAAGTGAATATAATCAAGGTATTAATCAATATTTTTCCTTCTAAACAATTTGAATGACTTCTTTAAGCTTGATTGAATTGATTGATTGAAGTATCTTTAATGTCCCCTAGGGGCAATTTTGTTCACAACAAATAGCCAACACATACACATCCACACAAAAACACATTAAACCTTAAAAAAATAAATGGATAAAAAAAACCATAAATACACATGTACCTATAGTTTGTTGAGAAACCCAACAACTAATGCTTCAAATGATCTCAGATATCTGTTGGACCTGGCACGTTTTAGATAGGTACCTCCTTCCTGATGGTAGGAGGCAAAACTCATTGTGTAGTGGGTGAGTGATGTTATCCAAAATGGCCATTGCCCTCTGTGTAGCTCTGGCCTCGTACATATGCTCAATACTGTTAAGATCAGTACCATTACTTTCCGACATATGCTTACAGTTTTTCCCAATCTGTTTTTGTTAGTTACACTCAAATTGCCGAACCAACAGATCATAGTAAAAGTTAAAATTGACTCAACAAAGGATGAATAAAAAAATTTCAGAAGGTATCAATCAACATTATTTGGTCTTAGAGACATTGAGGTGGAGATATGAGTCCTTGCACCATGAAATAAAATTGTCCAAAACTGGTCCATGGCCCTCCTCATGATCTTGCAGAAGACTAATTATCACAGAATCATCAGCATACTTAATGATATGCCTCGATTCAAACATACTCTGACCAGGGCCGGTTCTAGACATTTGGAGGCCCTAGGCAAAATTCATGTTGGAGGCCCCCCACCCCCAATAAAAAACACTTGAAACAAATATGATTCCTAACCTTTTTATTTATACAACATTTAATTTTAAATTTAGTATATTTTTACTTACACAGTACATACGTTTGGACAAATTACTATTTTTAATGTTTTTGAAAGAAGTCTCTTATGCTCATCAAGCCTGGATTTATTTGATCAAAAATACAGAAAAATAATATAGTGAAATATTATTACAATTTAAAATAATGGTTTTCTATTTTACTATAGGCTACTTTATATTTCTGTGATGCAAAGCTGAATTTAGTGTCACGTGATCCTTCAGAAAACTTTATAATATTCTGATTTATTATCAAATGTTAGAAATGGTGCTTAATATTTATTTTATAACATGTGATACATTTTTCAGGATTTTTTGATTATTAAAAAGTTGTTTTAAAAAAGTCTTCACTATCACTTTTATATATTTAACACATCCTCGCTGAATATTCCTGTTTTTTTCTGTATTTTTGATCAAATAAATGCAGGCTTGTTGTAGAGCATAATAAGAAACTTCTTTCAAAAACATTAAAAATAGTAATGGGTCCAGACTTTTTACTGGTAGCCTACTACATCAAACTTTATCTAAAGTAATCTCTTTTTTGTTTAATGAAGATGTTATTGTTATTGTTCTTGTTGTTATTTTGCTGTTTTATTCAGTTTATTCACAGTTCCAGAATACCACTTCAGTAGATGAACATGAACGTGCTTTTATAATTTTTTTCATAGCTGCGTTATGGGCAGGATTTTTCCCTCCCATTTAATCAATATTGACTGCAGATATTGTCATATTATTAATATCAGTAATATGATATTACCCAACAAACATTGCTCCGACGGCAACGTCGTGTCCCTGGCCAAAAATAGTCGCGGTAGGACGGCATAAATCGGTAAAAATATGTAACACAGAACATTTCCTAAAAATGCATTCAGATACATTTGTACATGTCTACAGTTCTCTGGGATTGCATGTATAATTGTTATTTTGACTTTTAGCTACGTGTAGTTCAATATATAGTGTATTGGGTGAGAGGACGTCACCTGGCGACGTCTTTTACACGTGCATTTATAGTCCTCCATCATGACCCTCTATGAAATCCTTGTGAAATATGCAAAAGCTGTGCTTAATCCTTGCATGGTTAATACTGCAATAATTAATTTAATTGCCCATAGTAGTTTTTAAGAGGTTGTGAAGACGTCCACTGACGTCCTTTACACGTCTAGTCAAGCAAGACAGAAACAAACAAAAAAACAGGAATTATCTTTATGAAATACACGATTTGTATACAAAGTAAATATATTTACTTTATCTTGTTTAAATAAATTATAATCACAAAGTGCCCAGTGTGGTTAAGTGAATGCAAAGCCACTGCATTTTAGTCATTATTTCAACCTGTTGTACCTGATGTATTCGTTGATATTTTTTTATGGAATGTATGCATACATGTAAAACAGAAATATATCCGGTCACCATTTATGTCTGAGTTGGATGTAATTGCCAAAACTGTGCTGCCAAGATGTAACAAAAGATCTCGCGACATTACAAAATCCTGCGATATGTTAGATTATCTCGCGAGATGTTAACGCGTTCTCCCCATAGACTCACACTTGGGAACATTGAAGTTTGAACAATCACGAGAGTAATGCAACGTCAAGGATGCAAGCTGCCGTTAAAATCCAAAGAAGAAGAAGAAGAAGAACAATCACGAGGAGAGGAGGAATATTATTAGAAATCTACTGTTGGGTACGTACATTTTGTATTATTAGATTAACGTGCAAGAGTTTTATTTGTTTGACATGAATGAACCGAAAGAAATGATGCCCACATTGTCAACTGAAATTGGCTAACTGAGTTTGGCTAAAATTAGCTAGTAGGCTAAAAGTTACTTTGAACTTATACAACGGTATACCATAAAGTATGTTTAATGATAGTCAAAGTTATTACTGTAAATGATTAATGTAGCCTTGTGAGAGTTTCTTTCAGAAAGTAAATTATCTGAAATAGAATGAAATGTTTAGCTGGATTTGAACATGTTTTCAGTAACTGCTTTAAAAATATTTTGTAATTTTAGAATTGCTAAACATGTCTATTCAGGGGACATCACAGCCCACCTGTCTTTATCAGAAATGTCCTGTTCACTTTCTCACAGTTACACACAAGGGTCTTTCTCAAGGGCACCACAGTGGTATTGAAGAGGCAGGGGACAAATGCTGTTACCCCCACCCCCCAACACCAATTTAAAGCAGAACATCTTTTATACAATAAAATAAAATGTAATGCATGTTGATTAGCTTTTTCTAATGTTTCATTCATGATTCATTCATCTTGTTCCATGGTTTTGCATGTCATTTACCTCAAATTTTTATCTCAATTTTTTTTTTAAAGAAATATATTCTCTTCCCTTAGATGCTGTGAAGAGGTGGAGCACAAATGCTACAGACACTGAAATTGATGCAGCAATGGCAGAACACCTGGAACACACTCCAGGAAGAGCTGGGGGTGGTGGATACAAAAAATGAGCCAAACAATGTGTTTAAGGGATAGTTCACCCAAAAATGAAAATTGTCATAATTTACTCAACCTCATGTTTCAAACCTGTATACCTTTCTATGTTATGCTAAACACAAAGATGTTTGGAAGAATGTTTGTAACCAAGCAGATGTCGCTTCCCATTAACTACTATAATAATTTTTTCTCCAATAATGGTAGTCAGTGGTTGCTCTATTTGCTTGGTTACAAACATTCTTCAAAATATCATCTTTTGTGTTCAGCAGAAGAAAGAAACTCATACAGGTTTGGAACATGAGGGTGAGTAAATGACATAATTGTCATTTCTGGGTGAACTATCCCTTTATATAATAATTCAGTATTTTGTAATTGGTATTTTACTTTGGTTAACAAATCGAGAGCTTGGAATTATAAGGTTCTATCTCCGTTTGGGGTAGTTTATTGAGCATCAAAGTTTTTAAACTCAGTTTATTTTTTTTGAGATGGAACCTTTTTATTTTATTAATAACTACTAACAAAATATTTTTGTTTTACAAAAATAACACCACACAGGCATTAATAAACACCTAATGGATCAGATTGTCAAAAACTCAATTTCGACCAAAAGTGGAGATAGAACCTTATAATTCTAAGCTCACGAAATGTTAAACATTGAAAAAAATAAAAGAGAAATTTTGTCTGTTCAAGATAAATAAAAGATAAATTTTGTCTGTTCAAGATCAATAAAATGTTGTGCTAAATCAGAACATGCTTCTTTTTTGCTTATGTCCACAAATAATGTGTTCTTGTTTGTGATGTACACGTGATTAACACGTTTTATTGACATTCAGGTCTGACTGGACCAATTTTGGACCTTTTTCAAGATGTGTAAACCTCAAGACTTGATTGCCTTTCACGATGTTACACAATAGGTGTGTGATTATTTTATATGCAGGCTTATATATACACTTAAATTATGCAGCAACACATTTAAACACACAGATGATGACGCATTTAGACGTCCAGGGACGCGCAGAAAAGACGTGGAATTCACGGCCAGACGACGTCAAAGACGTCGGTTCAACTTCCATTTTGGAACTATTTTTCAACCATGACGGGACGTCTCTGTCGGACGTCTTTTCAACGGTCATTAAACGTCCAAATGTTTGCTGGGTATGTAGCTATTGCATTGCTACCTTAAATATGCTATACACAAATCAAGTGGAAGAGAAAGATACGATCGCTACTGAGCAGGAAAAGAATTTTCAAAACTAATGATGTCAGGGTATCATCTAATCATCACCATAAGAATTTAGAAGATAGACCCATAGATATGAGATCCTTTATTTGAAACATTTAAAAATGTTGCAGTGTGTTGGTTTTTTAACTTTGAATACAAACGTCTTGTCTTTTACTTTTGTAGCTTTTTTACTAGTCAGCTCCCAACGCGATGTTATTCATTGTACGCGCAAATTCAAAGCGTCGCGTCTGGGCACGTTAATGACGCTCGCGCTCTTTTAAACTCGCATTTTGCACTAACAAAGCGGTGAATGATATTTCCAGAAATGACGCTGATCTACAGTAGCCCACAAGTTTATATTTAAAATACATTGCAATCACTCCAAAATCGATGACCTGCATTACGAGCTGTGCTTCTTTGCGTGCCTATTTAGGCTTTTGCTTCGCACTCGCAGCACCTGATGGATGCGTTCGTTGACCGCCTCTGACCGCCGCTGACGTCCCCTTGGACTTAACTGGCTGGCGCCTCTATATATATACAGTCATTGGCTGGCGTTAATGTGACGTAATGTAACAGTCTATGGTTAAGATAAATATCGTCACTATTTTTAGTTAATTAATAAATTTTGAAATAAAGTGTAGGACATTTGTACATTATTTTTTTTTTGTCCCTCTGTCTGGGCCCCATCCCGCCAATCGGGCCCTAGGCACGTGCCTAGTTTGCCTTTGCGTTAATCCGGCTCTGACAGTCATTGGTGTAAAGCACAAATAAGAGTGGTGACAAAACACACCTTTGAGGTGACCCTGTTGAACACATTAGGACCTCAGATAAAGTGTTATTTACCCGGGACCTCTGTGACCTCATAGTTAGAAAGTCAACCAGCCAGCATATTGTACCAATGTCAATATCAGGAAATTGCAATAGTCTGTTAGCAAGAATATGGGGCTGCATACAATTAAACGCTGATGAAAAATCAACAAAACACAAACGTGCATGTGTCTTCTTGCCCTCCAAATGTCCAGTAATAAAGTCCAGCAGTGTTGCTGTGGCATCCTCAACCCCCTTACTTGGTAAATATGCGAATTGTAATGGGTCAATCATGCTCTGAGTCATGCAAAGTAAACTCCTCCTTACAATACGCTCAAAACCCTTCATCACCAGAGATTCTTTAAGCTTATGAGATTTGTGTAGTTATAGAATTACATGTCAGTTTAATGCATGTGCTCTCTCCATGTTTTTGAGAAAGGCACCTAACATGTGTTATATATCATATATCTAACTCAGGGTCAGCCTGATAATCAGTGTGGATATGCATTGTATATATCAATCCATGTGTGGACAATTTCTATGTTCATCTAGTTCTTAGCCAATCAGAATCCTTCAACCTGAAGTAACGATGTAGGTGTAAGGTATAATTGTTGTAGAAATGTGAATGTACGGAGAGCGACCTACAAACTCCTTGTGAGTCTTGAAGCTGACTTCTGCCTGATGAAACTACAAACTATCTTCAGTAAAAAAAATGTCTTCAATTGCACTTCACTTCCCTGGGTCTAATGTATAATCCCCTACAACAGACCCTAGGGCTAGTCCTAGTGAGTCTGATTCAGATAGCTTTATTTACCCAGGCAGCAACATAGTATCCGACCTACATCTGCATGTGAATTCAACGAGTACCAGATGTGGGCTGGATCTGGGCCAAAACTGTGTTGCTGCCTGGGTATTGTTCAGCTGTACGACGCAAAGAGCAGATTACGTTTCTTTGAATTTAATTTGAATCAAATTCTTAAAGAAAGAAATGTTGTAAAATTATCTAAAAAATTTGCACAAATTTCTGTCATCACAAAACCACTTATTCCATTATCAGACTAATTATGACCTTGTTTTACGTGTTAAAAGGTTAATAGACAGAAAAATAGTGTCTGCCCAGATCCGGCCCACATCTGGTACTTGTGGACTCTAACGCGTTGAGAGTACCAGATGTGGGCCGGATCTCGGCCGTGAGCCGACACTATGTTGCTGTCTGAGTATATCCTATGTATTTAATAATCCAGCTGGTATACTCACCACAAACAATAAGATTGAATATGTTGAGCGGCGTCTCTGATCTGGTGGTTTTGACTTGATAAAGTCCAGAGTCCGTGGTTCTGATGTTTGTGATGGTCAGAGATCCATTCTGATCCAGTTCCAGTCTGCTTCTGAATCTCCCATCAGCACTATCATTATAAAATATCGGTTTATTGTCCTGTCTGTTGATTTGAGCAATGAGAATGTCTTTATGTCCAAAATTCCATCTTATCTGATCATCTTTCTGTATTTTAGAAACATTAGGCTTTATGGTGACAGATTCTCCCTCCATCCCTGACACTGTCTTCACTTCATCTGCAACGCCAAACACACCTGCCGAACAAACAGAAATGATTGCTTCAAACTAATTTGATATATATATATTGTTGTGAATTAGATTGATTGATTTACAGTCATCATAATTTATGACATTAACAGCAAATACAAAATCCATTCTGACTGATTTAAATAGTACACTGTGCATCATAAAACAAGTATAACTTACCAACTAAACACCACAGGCACAAATGGAGGAAAATCGGGTGAATCATTTTCTTCAGCAGTTTGAACGTCAGAACCGTTTCAAATAACGAAGAAGAGCTAAAGATGAGAGAGATGTCAGTCTGAGTTGAAGTGCTCAGTGTGAATAAATACCTCTGCTTTTCCTTTCAGAGTCTGTACACCTTCTCGCATGGACTTATATAGAAATGAAGTCTTAGATACTGCAGACTCTTGTTCCTCCCATGAGATATTTTAAGATTGGTTTGACTGCCCCTTTATGCTAGGGCTTATTTATATGTGTATGTGTATTAGTATATTAGTATGATGTGATGTTGACCTAGCAAATTTGACCTCAGACCTGGAACATTCTGGTTACACTTTATTATAAGGTGTCGTTGTTATAGAGTAATTATATAAATAAGTACTGAGTAATATTAATTAACAAGGTATTTACTATAGGGTTCGGGTAGGATTAGTATTTGGTTGAGGGGTATTTGCGTGTAACTATGCATACTTTACTGTTATTACTATGGTAAATACATGTAACAAGGACAATGTAAAATAAAGTGTTACGTACCCACATTCCCTTGTGCAAGTTATACACACTTCACATCTCATCTCATACACACAAACCAGCTTCATCAAATCTATAGTGTGGATGCAAAATATTTTCATAAAAGATATATATAGTTCTACCAGAAAGACTCGGGAGAATAAACACTGTGACAATTATCCATTTATTAACAACCCAGCAAGCAATAAAGTTCTTTGGCGTAGGCCCCGTCCATAGCTTGCAATCTGAGGGTCCGGACTCTGCATATCCTGCCTGAAGACCAAGGCAGGGGTGCAGCCGACCCCCTGTGAGGTATGGGAGGGACCATCCTGGTGGTAGTAGTGGGGAGGATGGAGGGAAGGATTCGATTTGGAGGTGGTGGGGAGGATGGCGGTGAATTGGAGCGTCAGCATCTGCGAACTCAGACATGAGTAAGTACCGATCTTTTATACCACGAGTATTAGAATGTGATTGGATAGATGAAGAGGTGAAGTGACGTAACAATTAAGTCTTCCCGGCAGAACTTTATGCTAAAGCTTTCATTTCACCTAAAAATGAAAATTCTGTCAAAACTTTTTCACCCCCTAATGTCGTACCAAATCCGTATGACTTTCGTTCATCTTTGGAACACAAATGAAGATATTTTTGAAGAAATCTGAGAGCTTTGTGTCCCTCCATTGACACACTACGCAAAAAGCAGGGTTGGAACGACATGAGGGTGAATAAATCTAGACAGAATTTCATTTTTGGGTGAAAATCCCTTTAATTAATCGCAGTCACTGCACACTTGGGCAGATTCTTATTCCATGTTTTGTTCCCTTTTGTTGTCTTAAACATCAACAAAAATGACCTTATTTTGGATTCAGTCCCATTAAAAAGAGAAGAAATCAAATGCAAACTCTGTTCCGTCTCTTTATTTATTTTTTTCTTTAATTTGATTACCTATGTTTTTATTTTCTATATTTAATACCTTTGAAAAACAGAGAAATTTAAGTCTTTGGTCTATGCAAACAGCAGACGTACAAAATCACAATCAGCTCTGGAAAATTTGGCAAGTGGAACATCCTAAGCAAGACAAGATATTGTATGTGAAACATTACAGAAATGATATGGCATAAAACACTTAGTCGTAAGGGTGAGTTGTTTGGGGGTTCTAGCCCTTCCAGTCCATGTCGGAGTAAAGGCGAATGATAAACTGGCAAAGACGTTGTTAAGGATCCTGAGATCAACATCAGAGTGCAGATGAGTAAACAGGAAATGAAGGGGTTGATGGGAACTGAAGTGAAAAAGAGGCAGCAGAGGATATGGCACTATGAAAGATGAGGAAGGCATCAGTATAGGCCTAAATATAAGGGTGGAAAGAAGAACTGTTGATAACTGTTGGTAATGACAAGATTATACAACACTAAATCAAAGTTTATAATATATTATATTATAAAATAGGGAAACATGATACTGGTAAATTTGGACTTTGAGTCTGTACTAAAGTTTGATTGATTGATTGATTGATTGATTGATTGGTAATTGTGATAAATGTTGATACATTGCTGGAATGTACAGCATATAATAGAGAACGGTTAAAGTTAGTTCCATGTGTGTGTGTGTGTGTGTGTGTGTGTGTGTGTGTGTGTGTGCGTGTGTGTGTGTGTGTGTGTGTGTGTGTTCAACTAAGTTGTGCTCCATACTCATTTCAGTAGGTTGCAGAAAATGCATCTTACAGTTGGTTTGCCAACCGCCATATAAACAAAAGAAGAAGAAGAAGAAGAAGAAGAAGAAACAGCAGAGGGCGGTATAACTTTGCGATCCGCCGTTACAAAGAAGAAGAAGAAAACTCCTGTGTGGATCTGGAGCAAGTTTCAGTGTCAAATATCTCGGTGGGTGGAACCTAGGCTGACATTTGTTATACATAAAGGGAGTGATAAAAGAATGCAGGGAAGATGGGAACAAAAATATTAAAAGCTTGGGGAAGCTTGTTCACAGGGAAGCACAATGGTATTGCAGACTGTGATATTAGCCCAACTGTTATATTATCCAGTACACCACCATGGATATTTCCAATGCCAATAATTGACTTATTCAAATGAAATTCAAATGAAAATCAAGAATGAGAGAGAAACCCCAAAGAACATTATTGCACAGCAGTATTTAGTTCCGATTTATTCGAATAAATGGCACGAGAAATTAAATATGTGGTATAGATACGCACTTTCATGAGATTGTGTTTGAGATTCTTGCAAGTTTGTTAAGAATAAGTAGTGTAAGCTTAATAGTGTTCTTGTGGGTTCCTGCTCATATGTGAGTGGAGGCTAAATAAGTGGTTGATAAACTATAAACAAGCTGTAAAACATAACGAGATAAATATTCAAGTGACTCTGAGCAAAAAAGAGGTTAAAGGTCAAATTAAATTTTTCAATTGGCCCAAGTGAAATTCTGTAAATTTCAATTGGCCCAAGTGAAAATCTGTAAATTTAATTTTATAATTTACACAATTTCACTTGGGCCAATTGAAAAATTTAGATGTTATCGGTCACTTGAAATTTTTGATTTGGGAGGGTTAGAAATGTTTTACAGTGAGGGTAGACACAGTATACAGAAACAAGAATGAAATGGAAGAAGTGTTTAGGAATAGAAAAGAAGATACAATTATTTATTGCATTCGAATAGGGCACACTAGACTAAATCATTCTTTGTTCATAATAGGAAAACAAAACGGGTAAATGTAATTATTGTGATCAGGCAGAAACAACTGAACATGTTTTAATAAAATGTATAAAATATGAAGGAAGTAAGAAAGTTGGGTGTTGAATCATTAAATATGGAAAGCCTTTTGAAAGTGCATGCAGAACAAGATACGATCTGGAGTTCGAGCCTTCCGACACACAAAGCGAAACTGAAGAGAAAGTGAGGCTTCGTTTGTCATCGATCACGTGACTCTAGTAAACCAATACACACCCCGATACGGGGCTTCACTAGAAATTGTTTCGCTTGTGTGATACACGCATCGAAGCTTCGTGTCATATGCAACATCACTATGAATGTGATAACTTGCGGTTTTTCTTTCTTTGCAAATCATCAATTGATTCATTAGAACGTCACATTAAAATCACAACGTTTTAAAATCTCTCGGTTTAGTGGGGTTTGTTAACAGTCGTCGCTGTCAGTCTGGTGGGTGATAACACAACGAGGATTAGGCCTATTTATTCATTGCCATCGAAATCAGATTTTGGATCTGGAATCTACAACAGTATGAAGAGCACTTTAAATCCCGTTTTGTTTTTATTACTACTGTGCGGTAAGTGTGACTTATGTTAATTTCAGTTTTACTTTGACACAGCAGAAGTATTTTGAATGTTTCAATGACGTATAAAGTTATTTATAGGGTCTCATGAGCAGGGGCGTCATGCAAGCCAAAATCTGAGACGTTGCAATTGTTTTCTGACGGGTGATATGGATCATGTTAGGAGGGGTCAAGGGGTTTCTCCCCCTGAAAATTTTTAAATTCTGGCTGCTAAACATACCATTTCAATGCAGTTTGGGAGGGACAGAAATACCTTAACAGAGCTAGCAGCAACCCTCCTCTATCTGAGGACTAAGTTAAAGTATCTATTTTGTAAGTTTATGTAAAAAACAGGTTGATGAAAGAACTGTAAGCTCAAATTCAAAAGCTTTTGAAGTCTACTTCATTAAAGCATGTTTACACACACACTTACTGTACACTTAGGCCTACACATGATTTTAAAAACAGTACCATTGCAGTTTTTATGTTATGATTTTAAATTGTTATGTGACCTAAGAACGATCTTACATTAAATGTACATAAAGGTGCTGAGGTCTGACTTTGTGGTGCTCTTAAATTAAGTTATTTTAATATTAATATGTGATGAAGGACTTTGAAAGAAGTTTGACAGATTTCAGTGCTGAATAAGGTTAACACTACCCTGTTTATTTGAAAATGGTTAATATTTGACAGAAATGTAAAAAAGTAATCAAATCAAATGTAATATGTAACATTACTTTAGTAAAATCATTGAAATACTGTTGTTACACTGCTCATTGTTATATTTTAAATAAGGAACTTGTAAAGAGTAATTTATGAGCTAACAGAAAAGCTAGTAACTTGTAACTTGTACATTTAACCTATGAACCAGACAGAAGGGCTATAGCTAGCCACTATGGCTTTGTATGGCAGTAACGTTAGCCAACTAGTTTACGGTTAGACTAGGCTAGCTATCGATAACGTTACACTGACACAACTTAAGTTAATGCTCTGAATTCGCAGCTAATATCAAATCCATAACTTTTTGATCAAGTTAAAATTTCCAGGTCAACCACAAATAATCCCACTACCTTTTAATATCATCTGATAACTAATTCAATGCCGATTTGTTGCTTTGCCCGCTTACCACTTCAAGACCATCTGTAAAACATTGCCAGCTCAACGTGCGAGACGAGTGAGTTGCTTGAACATACACAGCAAAGATTCTAGAGCGCTACGCGCGTAGCGTACACAGACACCATATTAGGAAAAAGTGGCGGGCTGATGCTGACAGATTTATTACACATCCAGAAGAATACATTTGAGTCGTTATAGGCTCTGGTATATTATGGAGCATAATAGGAATAAAGTTGTGACAAAAAAATGATCAGGGAGGAAAAATCTGAGGGGGCACGTGCACTTTCAAAGTAATTAACAATTTATGTGTTCGATGCAGCTCGGTATAGAAAACATGTTTGTCATAAGTTTTATTGTAAAAATATAGGATATCAACATAATGATGTAGTTGTTTATATTTTTAGCTTCATTGCAAGTGTATGACATTTGGTATAGAAATAAACAATCCCACTAAACAATGGACGTCGGATAGACGTGCAGATCATGTCTATATTGGGTCCGTCGGTCCATGACATATTCTGGACATCTATTCGACGTCCAAACTAGGTCCACTATTTGGACGTCCAACCATGACCCAACTTGGACGTCATATTGACGTTCATCATTGGACCTTTGAACTGGGTAATTTTTTTGGACGTCATTTGGACGTCTGTGACAGGTGCAGGAAATTTACACTATCCCACTGCGAAATGTGTCGTCGGAGTGACGTCATTTTCATGTAATTTTTGGACGTCCAAATTCGGTCCATTGAAGGTTCAAAGGTGTGATGCTGTAGCTCAAACAGTAGAGCGTTGGTGCTTGTAACGGTAAGATCACAGGTTTGATTCCCAGGGAGAACAAGGTGTGTGTGTGTGTGTGTGTGTGTGTGTGTGTGTGTGTGTGTGTGTGTGTGTGTGTGAAGGAGAAGCCTAAAGGAACCACTGTTTTGTTTTAGCGCACTGAGCGCGATTATTGTTTGGAAAAGACTTATCTAATAAAACACACGATCCACAGCAAGCCGACCCCGTCTCCTTCCTTCTTCCCACAAACAAACTTTTGTGGACGGACGTCAACATTAGACGTGCAGAAGACGTCGAAAAAAGACGTCGCCTGGCGTTACAAAACAACCCCTTCAATGGACCGAATTTGGACGTCCAAAAATTACATGAAAATGACGTCACTCCGACGACACATTGCGCAGTGGGATGGCAATTAAGTGCTTTTCCTAAAAATGAGAAAGAAAATACAGGGTATTAAAACAGTATGAACTACAAATAAAGTCAGTATGTGAGGCTAAATAGATGTGTTTTAGTGTGAATTAGGTAAGATGTGTGCTTCCATTTCAGTTTCAGCAATCCCTTCACTCGATTGGGATGTTCTCTTTTGTTCTGGGCCGCAAGTGCAGTAACAGTAACATCGGGCAAATTTTGTAGTATTAAACACATATTTATACCGACTTCATCAGGCTCTGAAAATTCTTCACAAAGAACACAAAGAATGGCCTCTTTTTTTTTTAAATTAAAAAAAAAATTTTTTTATTTTTTTTATTAAACATCAAAATACTAGTACATCAAGTACAATTTTTGTGTACAAAACAGTAACAATCACGCCAGGAGAGAAGACAACTAAAATAACATACAATAAAAGAAGAAAATAAAAATACATAAATCATACAAATGCATTGTAAAGCAAAAACATTGTATGTGACCTAACAGCTTTCTTATTCGTAGAGCAGGAAATGGAGGAGATGTATTGTTTTACATTAACAGAAAGTTCAATAAAGGTAGGTTTCTTATTCTGGAATTTCGATTTATGAATGTAAAACTTGGTCAAAATAATAATTAGATTAATTAGATAAAACTCAGAGGTAAAGTTCATGTCATGGGTAACAAAACCAAACAGTACATTTTCCCATTTCAGCATAAAGTCAAGATAAATATGGTCGGCAATATATTTACTTAGTTTACTCCAAAGCAGCCTAGTATGAGGACACATCCAAAATAAGTGCACAAGTGTTTCTCTTTGATCTCCACAAAAGGAGCAATTAACATCAATATCTTTTTTAAGCTTCTTAATGATTAGTTGGGTAAAACCTATGAAGCATCTTAAATGAAATTTCTAGTTATTAGTAATTATTAGTTAAAAAAAAACGTATGCGGCAGCAGCCATACTTTATTCCAACACATATCACCAACAAAATTAGACCAATATGACACTGATGATGGTACAGTGATAATTTCTTGCTGGAAAGATCGGCGAATGTTTTTATTTACACTTTTACTCTGAACTGAAAGACAGCTTTTACCAATATGTGTTTCCAAAACATTCCCTAATACAGGGGGATTGTCATTTCCCATAACGCCTCTAAATAACGATATTACACCTGTAGGGATGGCATCAAAGACAACTGAAAAATCCTTTGGGGTGACAGGGATGCCAAATGTAGTGAGAAATTCAGAGTAAGAATAAAGGCGACCATCCTGATTAAACAACTGGCTAACCAAAACAATATTGCTTTCAAATCATTGTTTTAAAAAAAGTGATTTGTTTTTAAACAAAATATGCTTATTGTTCCATATGTAGAATCTATGAGGGCTAAAATTGTGTTTGTAAATCATTGACCATGCCAGAAGCATTTGTTTGTGGAAAGAAGCAAGTTTGATTGGAATCTTGTCAATATTATAGTTGCACAATAAAACAAAATTGAGACCTCCGAGTGATGTGAAAATATGGTGTGGGATAAAGTTCCACAGAGATGTTGGACACCGAAGAAAACGCCTAATCCAATTTATTTTAAAGGTGTGGTTCAGTGTGGAGAAATCTAAAAAATTAAGGCCACCCTTGCAGTACTCATTCATTAAGACTGACTTTCTCACATAATGGGTGCGGTTTTTCCATACAAAGTCATACAGAATCTTGTCTATAGCTTTGCATGTCTGCGTATCTACACTTAACGAGAGAGCTGCATACGTTAATCTAGAGATTCCCTCTGCCTTAGAGAGTAAGATTCTGCCCCTTAAAGACAAGTCACGAAGAAGCCATTGGTTTAATTTATTTATTTTTTTTCAATAATTGGGGAAAAGTTAACTGAGCACCTGAGAATATCATGTTTGTTTATAGTAACTCCAAGATAAACTACAGAATTTTTGACAGGAATATTCATAATTGAGTCAACATTACAATCTTTAATAGCTAATAGTTCACATTTCTTCAAATTCAAATGGAGCCCAGATGCCATTGAAAAGGATTCCATGAGGCTAGTGACAATAGGAATTTGTAATTTGTTCTTTAGAAACAATGTGGTGTCATCTGCCAGCTGACTAATATTAATAGTTTTATTAGCTATGGTGATACCTTGTAAGGTGCTTGATTTAATTTAGGTGCATAGAAGTTGGGCTGCAAGTAGGAACAAATAAGGCGAGATAGGGCATCCTTGGCGGATACCCCTCTGTACATCAAATCTAGCTGAAGAGCCATGTTTAAGCTTTATAGAGCAGTTCGCATTAGTGTAGAGGGTTTTTATAGCATTACAGAAAAAGTCACCGAAATTTTTTAAGAGAAAAATAAAGAAAATTGTGCTCCACGGTGTCAAAGGCTTTGCGGAAATCAAGAAAAAAAAAAAAATCAAACTCTCTTCCGAAATTAAGTCTGAGTAATCAATAAGGTCTAAAACCAGCCTAATATTGTCAGAAATATGTCTGTTGGGCATAAACCCTGATTGAGCCTCATCGATAATGGATGCTAGCACAACTTTAATTCTTTTGGCAAAGATGATGGCCAATATTTTGTAATCATTGTTTAATAAGCAGATCGGGCGCCAATTATCTATTAGAAGTAAGTTTTTATTTGGTTTTGGAATTAAGGTTATTAAACCCTGAGCAATACATTGGCTGATAAACTCTCATTGAATACTTGCAATAAAAAGGGTGCCAATTCTAAAGAAAATAACTTATAGAATTCAGAACTTAACCCATCTGTGACCGGTGATTTATTATCCTTCAACCCATTTATACAGTTCTTAACCTCCGTTAGAGAAAGAGGGAAATCACAAGCATCTTTTTCTGACACGGAGAGTTTAGGAATATTCTGTAGAGAATCCACGAAATTTAGCGCATCACATTCTGAGTAATTCGTTTTATATAGTGCCTTATAAAAGTCGCTTGACTTCCAGTTACATGTGATTGATTGCTACTGCATTGGACGATACTGATTGGCTGCCACGAAATGCAGGTCCCTCCTAATCATAGATATATACACTAGATGTCGCCTAGGGTTCTAAACATGCGTCAAAACCGCCGCCATCTTGGAACAGGGTTCTTGTCATAGGAAGTAGCTAGGTAACGCTGCTATCTCCGCCTGTACTACGAATTCATGGATGATGCCGGACTTTTGTGCTGCATATGGATGTTCACACGAATGAAATCTAAACCAGACAGCATGGGATTACATTTACTCTGTGGATGGTAGTAGTCAAATTGTTTTTTTATAAGTTAAGTGTACATTTCTCTGCTTGGAGGAAGAAAATGAACTGTGATTCTCGCACAGAAAATGATCTGTGAATGTGCTGTACTCTTTAGATATTATTTGAAATAACCCTTGTGTTTAGAATGTACAATATGCAGGATTTGATCCTCAATAGGCTACCCACTTTTGGCTGTGTTGTGCTGTGTTGTTCCTAACTTTTGATTTTTTACCGATTGTAGGCTACTTTTAATGGAAAAAACAGTGTGACGCTTGTAACCTGTAAGTACAGTCCTAATAGTATGCTTATCCTCTCCCTGTCAATCTTCAAACAGTACATCCATGATTATTATACATAGAATTCCACAAATCTTATGTGTGAGTTTTGCACACGGATACAGTGGGCTCAAGGGCTTGTTTCTTCCTTGCAAACTGGGGATGGAGGTGTGGAAGGACACTGGAATTTGTGAAAATGTCAACTGTTTAAAGCCTTTCTTTAAAGTGAATTTCGTTTTGTATAAATTGTATCTTAATTTTAATTAATTTTATTCATCAACAAATTGCCTGTTAATATAATCATGGAGGCGCCCGCGCGGTCACTATACATTGCACGTTAACTGCAGCGCATCTCATCCAACTTAACGAAACTCAGTGTATGCCTCACACAGACATGAGAAATACATCAAATACACAAAGCTTGGATAGTCTTTAAACTAAATAATTCAAAACGAAAGAAAAAGGCTACTCTCTGATTACGTAATCCATTATGTGCATTTCTCTCTATAGGCGCGTTCACTACGGAGATGGCGATCGTCAACTTCATCTCTGCAGATGAGTCGACACTGTCAGAAGTTTATTAACAAAAATAAATGCACGCGTCACCGGATTCACAAATGCACTTTTTGCTTGTTGCACGCACACATGTTATGTCAAAAAAACGAGATATTATGTTGAAATAACATGACTATTAATAAAACATATTTTAGAATATTTGATTGAATGCTGAATGTTGCGCTTGTTCAATTTAATAAAATTAAAACTTTAATTGTGATCATTAAGATAATTGAATATTAAATATTTAGTGGCCAGGTTTTGCTAATTATATATATATGTATGTATATATATATATATATATATATATATATATATATATATATATATATATATATATAGTGATAGTTTATTTTAAGTTTACTCAAGTGGAAGAATGTGACTAATAAACTTAGGCCTACTAGCAAATGCATTATATTTTGAAAAATAAGTAATTATCTTAATATCAAAACCTTAAATTTCCTCTGGACTCAATGTGTCTGACCGTTGGAATGAAACACAAAAACTAGAAAATCGCATTCATGACGATTTATGGTGATTTTATTTCCGTTAGACCTTTGTCTACATTGACGCTGATGCATTAAGAGGAGGAGCTCCCCTGTTCCAAGATGGCGGCTCTATTGACGTATTCGTTCCAATGAACTGCCGTATACCAGGCGACATCTAGTGAATATATCTATGCCTCCTAATGTATGTATGTATTTATTTATACAGGTAAGTTGACTGAGAACGAGTTCTCATTTACAGCAACGACCTGTGTAGGTCAACACAAACAAAAAGAAAAATACAGCCAAAAGTGCAATATACAGTAAACAAGCTAAATAAATTAAAAGCAATTAAACGGAAAGCAAAAACAATCACAGGAAACAAACACAATCAGCAATAAAATGATCCTTAAGCAGACGACTAAAATGGCGTAAAGGCATCAGATCATCCAGTTTAAAAATACATTGTAATTCATTCCAAGTGTGAGGGGCATAAAAACTGAAAGCAGATCTACCCAATTCAGAGGAGATCTTTGGGATCTGTAATAATAACCATCCCTGAGCTCTGGTCTGATAACCAGACCTTCTAACAGCTAAAAGTGAATTAATATAAGATGGTAATTTGTGCAAAAGAGCTTTGTACACAAAAAGGCAGCCAATTTACTTTCTGATAAAGTGTGCAATGATGGGTACTAAACCTGTCCCCTGTAATGAAACGAATGGCACTATGATATACAGCATCTAGAGGTTTTAGAACAGAAGCAGAGGCATGCATATAGATTGTGTCTCCATAATCAATGATAGGTAAAAAAGTGGATTCAACTAATTTTTTTCTATTATTTAGAGTCAAACAAGATTTATTTCTATAAAAGAAACCTACTCTAACTCTTAGTTTCTTTACCAACTCATCAACATGCGTTTTAAAGGAGAGCCTGTCATCAATCCAAATCCCCAAATATTTATAAACACGAACACGGTCAATAGAGGCACCATCCAATGTGGAAAAACATAAATCATCACTTAATTTCTGTTGTTTATTTGAAAAAAGCATGTACTTGGTTTTGCCTTCGTTAACTACCAGTTTCAATTCAACGAAGACCTTCTGTATAGCTGTAAAGGCAGATTGCAGCTCTAAATGGGCCTGGTCAGCTGTAGGGGCAGTAGCATAAATAACTGTATCATCAGCATAGAGGTGGAGTTGGCAATTTTTTATAGCTGAACCAATATTATTGATATAAATAGAAAAAAGAACTGGACCTAAAATCGATCCCTGCGGAACGCCCTTCAAAAGCTCAAGAAAACCAGATTTGACACCATCAGTGGAAACACACTGTGTTCTATTTGTCAGATAATTTTCAAACCATCTGCAGGCCACCAAATCTAGTCCAATTGATGACAGTCTATTTAGAAGTAAAGAATGATCCACAGTGTCGAAGGCCTTAGATAGATCTATAAACAGGGCTGCACAATGCTTCTTTTTATCTATACCACTTATAATGTCATCCAGTACCCGAGTAACAGCAGGGATGGCAGGGCTTCCGGCTGTCAACAGCAGCTACTTCCTGCTGCCAGCTGCCAATTTTTTCGCTGAACCCCTACTGGTAATCTGGCATACCGGGCAAATGCCAGGTGGGTCGACGTGCTTTTTGGACCGATACATCTCATAATTTCTTAACGGCCCATAAAACTCATACATCGGCGGCCCATTCGTTTTGTATTCGTTCCAGCCCTGGTGGCAACAACAAATCAAGCATTCATGCATAGTTTTTGTGGATTTCTGACCTGTCATACCCTATTGAGACCCAGAATTTTTTTATTTTTTTTTCTTCATCTCATCACATTGTTTAGAGCACAAGAAACAAATGGTAAAAAAACAAAAATAATAATAAAAAAGAACATTTTTGAAAAATTATATTTTATTCGTATGTTATGCTATGTCCTCTGTAGTGAACCCCAGGACTCAGTTGTTTTAAAAATAAAATTACATGAAATTATATGTATAGGCAAAAACAATGGGATTTTTTTTTATCAATCGCCAATACATTTTTGGGTTTCAGGATTTATTTTAACTAAAATTTGTATAAAGATGATTCTCAACTATGTTATGAAAGATTTAACGGAATTAATTGATACACCATTTTACTTTAAGCAATATGTGGGTAAAATGGCCATACATTAATATTCTCATTCAATGCAAAGCATCTATACATTGTATCTAATGTGCACATTAATGTGTTCTTGGAGCAACATTTAATGAAAAAGAAGTGTAATAATTGGAGTAATAATTAGCAACATTTTAATAATAATATCTAATATTTCATAGGAATATTGATGTATAATTTATTTCCACATTCACTTTTTGTGTCTCCCAAAATGCCTGATAAACATGATTTAAGTCCTGATGTCCTCTACTGTGGACACGTATGAAATCAATGCCCTGTTCTGTAACAGAAAGTCATTTTTTGATTTGAAACCCCATAACATTTTCCTGAGATGTTGGTGTATGAAATACAATTTGAAAAGTAGTCAGATTTAAATTATAATTACAATATGTTATATTTCCATAAGAGTGCTAGATTTGATCACTAAATTAATGTCAGGCATTTTTAAAGACCAAGGAGAAGTTATTTTCAGGGTGAAACCTCCAAACATTTGGTGTCTCTGAAAAGTCCTGAATGTGCTCTTTACAGGACACCCAGCTTGTGACATGTGACGTGTATGATGTCAGAGAAATTCACTAAAATATAATGTCCACTACAGTAGACAAAAGTCTATTCCTGGGTCCCAAGAGGAAATACATTAGTTTTCACGATTATGTTAATTGCATTACTGCAAAGTAATCATATATAACGTTTACAAATAATTTTCACAATTGTTCTATAAAAAGCTTAGTTTTACTCTGGGTAACACAAATTACTGTAAACAATATCATACTCTTATTTCTACAGTGCATATGTGAAGGTACCCAGCATGCAATGCAGCATGAATAGTTGTGCTGTGGAGTACCTTTTTTTACTGATTGGTTTTATTCAATTTTGTGTAAAAGCTGAATGAATAAATGTAACACATCTGTGGATTGTAGATGAATAGTGTTTTCTCTCATTAGTTTGTCAGGAAGACTGTCTGTTTACAGCTGAATAATTTATTGCTTATAAGACAAGACTAAAGGATCTGTTAAATCTGTTCACTAATATCAGCAGCAGTGTTATATGGGTTTAATCTCTGAGAAACTGTTTCTGTTTGTTCTGCAGGAGTGTTTGGTGTTGATGCAGATGAAGTGAAGTCAGTGTCAGTGTCAGTGACGGTGGGAGAATCTGTCACTCTAAAACCTGATCTTACTGAAATACAGGGAATTAATGATATACTGTGGAGGTTTGAAAGTTCCATTATCGCTCAATTTAATGGAGATAAGATCTCATATCCCTATCTCACTGAGAGATTCGGAGACAGACTGCAGCTGGATCATCAGAATGGATCTCTGACCATCAAGAATACGGGAATCAATGACACTGGACTGTATAAACTAGAGATCAACCACAACTCTGGGAACTTACGTATGACATTCAGTGTTTCTGTCTCTGGTGAGGACACATTTATTATTTTTTGAATAAGTTGTTTTCAATAGAGACATTTCTACAGAACCAGTAAAATGCTCTATACCTTTCACAGATCTAAAACTAACAATTAATGCATATACCAAAATAAATGGCAGTCAGAATAGGATCAGTGCTTAAACAACAAATTACCTGAAATAATTGAATTTTATAATTTGAATAATCACTTTGATCAAGTAATTTACACACAATTACTGACTTGCACATCAATCAAAAATTTGATTGAAGGTTTTTAGAATAAAAAAAATCATAAATATTATTTAGTTAAATTTTCATAAAACTAAAACTATTTATTTATTTCTCAATATCTATAATAAATATATGCACCATGATCATAGCCACAGCAGCTTGCATAGTGTTAAAAAAGGAGGAATTATTTTTTTCACGTTTTTGTTTCTCAGATGAAACGGAATAAAACTGCAAGTGCAGCCAACTAATATTATATATAATGTGTTTGACATTGTTACAGAATTTTTGAACTCTCATGTTGTTCTGAATATTATCACAGCTGAGCTTGGGCCACAAGCTTGAATGGTCTTAAATTACTGACACCTGTAAATAAATCTGTGATAAATACTGACTACATGAACTTTAATCTCCATCACTGATTTGATTTTAATGTTTACATGCAATTAATTAACTATCATTAACATAAAGATCTATTTACCAGATCTTCTCTCAGGTTATATAGTCCTGCTGACGTTTCTAGTGTTTGTTTCTGAAGGTCTCTCTTTATCATTACATATCCAGGTCTGTCTCCAGATGCTAAAGGTCTGTCTTCAGGTGCTAAAGCAGGAATAGTTATTGTTCTGCTGCTGGTGTTTGCTGCTGCAGCTGCTGGTGTTTTTTACTATCGCCACATAATCTGTTCTCCAAACCCTTTATTGGGTAAGTATAACAACTCGTACAACTAGAGATTTTCCAATGTAAAACATTTTCCAAAACTATTTTCCATATATATATGGAAGCAGAACTTGTGGTAAAAAAAAAAAAAATTATATATATATATATAAAATATACTGTATATATATATATATATATATATATATATATATATATATATATATATATATATATATATATATATACACAGTATATTTTATATATATATATATATATATATATATTTTTTTTTTTTTTTTTTTTACCACAAGTTCTGCTTGTGATTTTGATTGCAAAAGTTGGCCTAAAATCATAATCCTGCTGTCTTTTTTGGCTATTTTGAATTTTATCTGGACTGCCTAGCGCCTCACAAATGTATTTGAAAAATAAGAGAATGATATTGAATGACATTGTGTAAATGACACTGATATGTCTTGTGAGTCAGTGAATCTATCACCTCTTATCTGGTCATTAGTTTGAGTTGTTCATGCATACTTAAAGGGATTGTTCAAGAAAAAAATCAGCCAAAAAGTAACAATAGTTGATAGAAACCATTTCTGTCAAAAAGGAAAATAAGTAATTTTCATGGTAAATTGCATTGGTTGTCGCATGTTTTTATAGTGAATCACAACAAAAGTTTGAGTGTGAAGAATAATATTAATCGTTGCAGCAAAGTGGAATATGTTTAGCAAATAACCACTTAAACTGCACATAAAGCTATCAAGTGAGTTCAAAAATTGTGTTGATGAAGAAATAAGATGAAAAATTACACCATATCTTCTCAGTTCTCCAGTGTTATTGACATCTGCTCAAAATTATCTCCTATTTTCTCTGTTTCTATGTGCTGACTGACAAGAAGATGTGTTATCTAAACAAATATCAGAAATGTGTAAGTATTAAACCTGATACAGCGAGAAACATTTGATTATTGTCTGACAGTAGAGTTCTAATGTAGTTTTCATATTCAGCATTTCTACATCTTTTGACCACATGTTCTGTTTGTGATTAGTTTAGTGCAATAATCAATGAAGCATGTGATTGTCCAATGTTGAGTTGCATGATATTAATATACTAATTACTGAATTTGTTATAGAATGCAAAATTAACCACACCTACATTAAGACTGTTTGATTGTGCCTGTGTGTGTTTCTAGAGGCAGAGCATGTTCACATCCATGTAATGTTTGTACTACTGCTTATGAAGCTCACAGAACTAAATTAAGTTTGAGAAACGTTTAACATGAAACCCTAAACTGCTGTGGCTGTTCATTGTGTGTGGCTTCATTTGGCTTATTCTTTCAGACTTTAACACAGAAACCATGAAGATGGCGCTGCACTTGTGTTTTTTATGATTTGATACTTCCGTTTAATACTATGTGAGTTGGTTTATCTCATCATATAGTATTGATTATCAATATTTAAGCAATAAGCCATTTTTTAAACGAGTGATTTCTGAGAAATATACTGCTAAAAACTGAAATCAACGCCCAAACAAACAGTTAAGTGAATTTTGTGTTTGTGCCAATTGTAATGATTTCCTGATTGGTCTAGGGAAGGAAAGCAACAGCAAAAATTGATGGTGGTGAAATGAATGTGCAACAGCATGAAGCCAAACTAGGCAAAAGAAAAAGAGGGGTATCAGATTCAGAAGGGGGTATTGCCAAAACAACAAACATAATCAGTCTAACTCCTAATTAACCAAACTACTTAAACTAAAAGAAAAGAAAACAAGAGTACAGCAAAATAAGCTAACTCCCCTACTAACATAAACAGAAGAAAAACGTCAAATCCAAAATAAATGGCACCCACCTTCCTACTAATCCCACACATAAATGATTAACTAGCAAATTTGCAATAAACCAAGAGAAAAACTGATTAATTAAACCATACTTGCTCAAGCTGTAGTCGCTGCCTGTGTTACAGTGTTTTGGGAGCATTGAAGGGAGAGGTGTGTTTGATTGGGTGTTGATTTCAAATATCAATGATATTTCTCAGAAATCGCTTACTGCATCTTTAAATGAATAGCAGATTATTTATTCGCCCACATGTCATTTCAATCCTGTTTGCTGTTATTTTTTCTATGGAACACCAAAGGAAAGATTTTGATTAATCTTTTTTTGTGTCCCACAGAAGAAATTTAAACAGGTTTGGAATGACATTAGGTCAAGTAAATGATGACAAAATTAATTAATTTAATTAATGAAGGAATATTAACAGTATGATGGAAATATCCTTAAATACTGCTATTATTAGTTAATATTAAAAATGTATACATGACCATTAAACAATATACTTTATACATGCATACATTGTTTTCATGTATTGTTTGTTGTTAGTTCACATTAATGAAAGCTAATGTTAACACATAAAACTTTCCTGTACATGTTTGATTATTAAAAGCACTTGTGGTGAACCAAACATTATCTTCATCTTTAAACTCACTTAAAATCTTCTAATTTCCCTGTTTCTAGCCACTGATGTGGAAGAGGGAGAAACGATACCTAAACAGCCAAGTAAAACGTGTAAGTATTAATGTAAAACTATTAAAATGAGTGCGCTCCTGAAATTCTTATTTCTTATAAGATTTTATCAAATGTATGAAGACAATGAGATGGAGACATTTGAGAGCGTAGGGGGAAAATACGTATTGTCTAGAAAACTATTTTACAAATATTATCTTTAAATAAGAAGTTATTTAAAGGATGGAATGAACGTAAAAGCTTTGGATGATATTCACCCTCTTTTGTGCTTTGATTAAAGTTAGTAAAATGAATAGAGTAGATAATTTGATAGGATGAATATATAATATATTCATAGAAATTAAGGGTACGGGCCATAATATTAAAATGACATGGGGAATGTTAATAGACAATAAAATAACAGAAGGAGATTGGAAACAAAGTTTTAAAGGAAATTTAAGAATCACACATTCTTCATATTGCCAAGAATATGCTTGTAAAAATAATATGTGAAAAAATCTTCTAAGTGTGTTAATTTATGTTTAGGATGTTGAAGAACTTAAAGCCCATTACTCTCATATATTTTATACTTGTAAAATCATCAAATAATTTTAGATGGTAATTCAGGTAATGGAAGAATTGTTTAAGAAATCAAATATAATAAAGATACAAATTATAGTTTTGGTTCTAGGACCAATGCTACTTAATAAAGATGAGTTATACTTATTTAGAATACTGAGAATTACAGTTTTTAAAGCATTAACACAATTTTAGAGAAGGCAAGAACCCCCATAGAAATCTCCTCATTTCTCTGTTTCTATGTGCTGTTGTGACAGATGAAGATAAGACCATATTAGTAAAGGAGGGAGAGTCTGTCACTCTGAACACTGATGCTGAATTACAAAAAGATGATCAGATACAATGGATGTTTGGACCTCAAGAGATTTGCATAGCTGAAATCAAAGGAGAGACCAGAGAAATCTCTACATATGTTGCTGATGGGAGATTCAGAGACAGACTGGAGCTGGTTGAGGAGACTGGATCTCTGACCATCACAAACATCACAGCTGAACACATTGGAGTCTATAAACTACAGACCATCAGCAACAGAGGAACCTTAAATCAAAGATTCATTGTGACTGTCAAAAGTGAGTAGCTCAAGATTTTCAGTATAATAATGATCACACGTCTTTATTGGCAGTTATTTCACTCATTAAGGCGAGACACTACAGGTGAATAGGGTAACATTTTTGAATAATAGATATCACCATGAAACTTGCTCAGTTGATTACTTACACAAGTATTTAAAAAAATTATTACATTGAAATTTGTATGTTTAATTATGCAAATGAGTCATTATCTCATTGAAGGATTAGTTCACTTTTAAAAAAACTTTTGCTGATAATTTACTCACCCCCGTGTCATCCAAGATATCCATGTCTTTCTTTCTTCAGTCAAAAATAAATTAAGGTTTTTGATGAAAACATTCCTCCTATAATGGACTTCAATGGGCCCCAAACGGTTCAAGGTCCAAATGACAGTTTCAGTGCGGCTTCAAAGGGCTTTAAACGATACCAGACGATGAATAAGGGTCTTATCTAGCGAAACGATCAAAATAAATAAAAAAGTTAAAGTTTTATAAGCACAAATGCTCGCCTTGCTCTGTTCAGTGATGCGCGTTCGTGACGTCATGGAATACGCAATTACGTTGAAAAGGTCACGCTTGACGCTTGAAATCATCATCGAAAAAGTTATCACTGCACACTCTCATACATATTAGAGCATAGGGTGTTGATATCCAAGTGCAGCGCGAGCAACCACAGTTTCAATCGCTCAGGAGGATTGTGTATAGGAAATCTGTGAAAAGTCCAAATTTTCTGTCCTGACGAAAATGTTCTTTTAGGCTTTTTAATATTAAAACACCTAGGATTAAACTTAAACTTTTTTATTTATTTTTGAAATGACCGATCGTTTCGCTAGATAAGACCCTTATTCATCGTCTGGTATCGTTTAAAGCCCTTTGAAGCCGCACTGAAACTGTCATTTGGACCTTGAACCGTTTGGGGCCCATTGAAGTCCATTATAGGAGGAATGTTTTCATCAAAAACCTTAAAGGAGAACTCCGGTCAATTTGAACATTGAGCTAATTTTTTTGTAAATTTGGAGTGCTGTCAGTACAGAGAACAACGACAAAAATCGGTGTTGCCTACACCATGTTATCTTCTTTTTAAAATTTGCACCCTGTTGACTTCAATGGGGCAAGTTTTAAACCTGCTTTTAGCCTCTTAAAGGAGAACTCCGGTCAATTTTAACATTGAGCTCATTTTTTTGTACATTTGGAGTGCTGTCAATACAGAGAACAACGACAAAAATCGGTGTTGCCTACACCGAGTTATTCTATTTTTAAAATTTGCATCCTGTTGACTTCAATGGGGCAAGTACTAAACCTGCTTTTAGCCTCGTAACATCCTTGATGTGTCATTACAAGTGCACAGAAAATGTGAGTGATTCCTTCTGAGTGAACACGAGTGAATCTGACTGCAGTAGATGTGAAAGATATGTATAAAAATGATGTTATTTAAGCCAGCGCAAATACCTGTTTACATCCTGTTTTTCGGTTGAAGTCCACTGTAGTCGATTGTCGAGTTCACGCGCATTGGTTTAGTACGTACGATCATGCGCCCGAACTCGACAATCGACTACTATGGACTTCAACCGAAAACAGGATGTAAATACAGGTATGTGCGCTGGCTGAAATAACATCATTTTTATTAATATCTTTCACATCTACTGCAGTCAGATTGACCCGTGTTCACATTGATGACACATCAAGGATGTTAAGAGGCTAAAAGCAGGTTTAGTACTTGCCCCATTGAAGTCAACAGGGTGCAAATTTTAAAAAGAGGATAACACGTTGTAGGCAACACCGATTTTTGTCGTTGTTCTCTGTACTGACAGCACTCCAAATTGATACATACGTCCATGTGAGCTAATGTTACGTTACTTTGCACGAACATGCATAACTTTGTTCGACTGTCATGAATATATGAAATGTCCATTGACATCAAGTACAAGTTAGCCAAGCATAGATGAATCTTACCTGTCCAAGAGAAAATTAGCAACGTTGGCGTCTGTGTTCAAATTCTTTTCCGTTTTCAGCCGTCTCCATCTTTTAAAAGCATCTCCAATACAAATTCTGGTTTTATTTCGGACTTTATCACTACGAATTTCTGAATTATAACGAGGTCTTTTTGATTTAGTAACGTTAGACATTTTTATCCGACTAGAGTTAGGGAAGGTTAGAGCTGGCAACCCGGATCCCGAAACACTACTGACTTCGTGATTGGTAGATAGGTGGAGGGAGGCGCGTCAGGCCAAAACACAAAATGACAACATCAACATCAGTTGAGGGCTGCAAGTCCACTTTTTAAATGACAATATCCTAGCCATACTACTGTTGTCAGTGATATAAGTATTTGAAATGAACATGATTTCTTAATGTCTAGTGACACATCAGGGCCATTTTATGATTAATTGAAATAGATTTCTTACATACAGCTCCTTTAAATATGCCAGATTTTGCATATATTTTCGGTAGATAGATCTGAACATATGATAAAGCCAGGTGCAAAATTCTTTTTTCATTTTGTTTACACACAAGATGGAAAAAAACTCATAAGGATTTCAGGATATATGCTTTCATTACCTATGAAATCAAAATATATTGTCCATACTCCAATGCCTTAAAAAAACAAGATTTTCGCCATTTTTTTTTTTTTTATTAAAATGTCACATAAATCAGGCCAGGAATGATTTATTAACAAATCCCTCTGAAAATATCTTCAGAATACTGCTAAGTGTATAACTGGAAAGTTTGGTGTAAATGGTTCTAAATGAGATTTCGTCATTAGCTTTAAATCCCCCTTTGGACATTCATGATTGGTTACTGATAGAAAGGAAATGTCCATATTATTTGGGTTACATAGCGTTGTGCAGGAGACTCAGAGCTTTACAACGATCCCGGTCACGACAGACTTCAGTAAACGGACGGAACTCGGCATGTCGCGTTGGAATGCTAACTTCTTGGTAAATTCGGGAGAAACTCGACTACAAACAAAATGTGATAAAATAAATATATTAGTGTATACTTTCAACGTTTTCTTTATAGCAGCTTGAAAGAACACATATTGAAGGAGTAAACTAGCCCAAAATCTCAAAACTGACCACTGCATGAAAAATCGATGTTTTTGCCTGCCGTGTCTCGCCTTAAGCTTGATAAATTACCGTAAAATTACCAGATTGAGTTTTCCGCCGGTTGAGTTGATTTGTGTATAGCACATCTGTTTTCTTCACATCTGTTTGGATGAGGAGAGGCACAGCTCTGATGAATGGAGGGCAGTCTTGAGACGCATTATGGGCCTGTCCAAATAACCAAACTTGTAGTCTTTGCACTTGACCACTTGTCTACTTGCATGACGTATTTCATGTATTTGGCCCAAGTGTTCAAGTAGGCGTAAAGACTGCAAGTGTGCATAGAACTTTTGATTACCTGATGGGACACACTTACAGTAGTGTTATAAAAATATTTACAGAGCTTTATTTACACATTTTGATTTTCAATACTTTGCATTTTAAAATAAACTGATGTGACAGACTACACAGTTTTTCTAATTTATTGATAAAAAGCAATTGCAAATGTTGTATAAAAATAGACATACCATATTTGCACCAATAAAATGTGAAAAACGTTGTTTTACTACTAAATTATATTTATTATCCAATTAATTTAACTTGCAGTGGAATGTTTTCCTCTGCATCTCATGGTTTCTGGGCATGTGAGTTCAAGAACATGATACATAATGGGATACGCTTAGCCTGGGTGTGGGTTTAGTGTGTGTTTAGGGCACACACTAAATCTCCTCATTTCTCTATTTCTATGTGCTGTTGTGACAGATGAAGATAAGACCATATCAGTAAAGGAGGGAGAGTCTGTCACTCTGAACACTGATGCTGAAATACAAAAAGATGATCAGATACAATGGATGTTTGGACCTCAAGAGATTCGCATAGCTGAAATCAAAGGAGGGACCAGAAAAATCTCTACATATGTTGCTGATGGGAGATTCAGACACAGACGGAAGCTGGACAAGACGACTGGATCTCTGACCATCACAAACATCACAGCTGAACACATTGGAGTCTATAAACTACAGACCATCAGCAGCAGAGGAACCTTATATCAAAGATTCATTGTGACTGTCAAAAGTGAGTAGCTCAAGATTTTCAGTATAATAATGATCACACGTCTTTATTGGCAGTTATTTCACACATTAAGGCGAGACACTACAGGTGAATAGGGTAAAACTTTTTAATAGATATCACCATGAAACTTGCTCAGTTGATTACTTACACAAGTAGGTATATATATAAATAAAAAAACAATTATTAAAAGTTAAAATAATTTGTATGTTAAATTATGCAAATTAGTCATTATCTCATTAAATATGCGAGATTTTGCATATTTAATTTTTGGTAGATAGATCTGAACATATGTTAAAGCCAGGTGCAAAATTCTTTTTTCATTTTGTTTACACACAAGTTGAAAAAAAAAATTAAGAGGGATTTCAGGATATATGCTTTCATTACATATATTGTAATGTATATTTTCATTACAAAATATTGTCCATAGCCTTAAAAAAATAGATTTTCGCCATATTTTTTTTAATTAAAATGTCACATAAATCAGGCCAGGAATGAACAAATCCCTCTGAAAATATCTTCAGAATACTGCTAAGTGTATAACTGGAAAGTTTGGTGTACGTAGGTGCTACATAGGCTGAGATGTTTGTGCTGGAGAATGACAAAAAACTCATTTTGAGAAAATGGCATTTAAAGATTTGCTCTGTGGAGAGGGGGGTGTGTGGTTCAGCGAGGTCTGTAGCGGGAGAGAGAGAAGGGAGACGAGGCGTGTTATGCTGGGTACACACCAAAAGATTTTTTTTAATCTTTTAAGATTTTCAAAATGTGATAGACCACAAACATGAGGACAAAAAATCCTAGATTTAAGCGTTTTGCTCCTATAATGTGTGGTGTGCCATGATCATGTGATAAAGCACACCACACTAGGCTTGTTTGAGATGAGCAAAATCTGCGCAGAATCGATCACCGGTGATCAGCGCGAGATGCATGCCGGTTAGAAATGTGTCCGAGTGCGGTCCGCCTTGCTCTGATGTCATGCTGACGTATGTCAAAAATCTCTCGCGAGCGCAAGGCACACCTGTCGGATTCTGCAGTCGAGCGCAGTTGCTCTCCACTGACTGCGCTGATCAAAAGCATGATGGGAAACGACTTGCTGACGACACAGCTTAATGCTCATTGGTTTAAACAACCGTGATGTATTTTTCTCTTTTAAAATGTTTGATTTTAAAACTCTGATATCATGTTTTATGTACGTTATGTGCGAATATTC
Organism: Abramis brama; assembly: GCA_022829085.1. Taxonomy (NCBI): domain Eukaryota; kingdom Metazoa; phylum Chordata; class Actinopteri; order Cypriniformes; family Leuciscidae; genus Abramis; species Abramis brama. The sequence goes on along the minus strand of CM040773.1, from coordinate 27,868,363 downwards.
CCAAACTATCTAACAGTGCAATCACTATGGTTTATGCAATGTAATTTTTATTAAAAAATAAATAAATAAAAAAACATGTCTGTATTAAAGAAAAAAAGACTGATAAACATGTATTTGGAATGGAATCAAATAAGTAGGCTACTTTGGGTGTCTTGTTCATTATATTTATTTTCATATAAAAGCAACAGAACTTAAATTCCATCCAGTTTATTAGCAACACTGTGCACGAGTGTGAATACGGTGAATCCCGCGATATCCGCCTTTGATCTCGCAGGTGTCAGATCCACTGCGAGAAGAGAGAACTGTCCGGCTTGCCTGCGCTTTTTTCACTCCTCCCCTCACTACAGCCGCCTACTCTCGCCTACATTTCAGGCGAGGCAAGGCGCATCTCAAACAAGCCTATTTTCAACCAGAGTCTCCACTGTGAGCACAGGAAATCTCGCAAAATCTCGCGAGACTTCAGAATAAGCATGGCGGACGATATGCAGGAAGAAATTGCGATGATAGTGTTTGGAACTAGGGATGGCGAAAACTAAAAAATTCCTTGACCGACCACCGAGCCTCATTAACCGGTTGAAACCGGTTAACCGATTAGTTTAAAATATACGCTATTTGAAATAACAGCCATTTCGAGCCGCGCCTGCAAACTCTGTCGCATCTCTCTGCCGCCCTTCCACTCACGTCACTTTTTTTAAATCCCCTACAGCGCGAAACATGAGTCCCGCAAACGCGGCGCCGAGGAGCTTGTATGTAAATGGAGGATAAATGGCTCCTTAGTTTCTAAAATGGTTTGGGTACAAGGTGATCGCGTTGAAAATAAAGGCGCTTGTCTAGCGTTAGAAGCTCATTTTAAACATTGCCGTGGCTCATTTAAGAAAATGACAACTCCGAAGAGACGCCGCTTTAGTTTGAGGTAAGTTAGTGCTAACAATAATAAAGAAAGATGATGATCATCATCACCTTATCTGTTACCACTGAAATCAAGCACTGTATCACACAAGTTGCAACTTACATCTGTGTCATTCTTTTTGGTGAAATGGTCCCACACACTACTTTTCTTTGCACGCTTCATCCTGTCGTCTGCCCTGGCTCTAACCTCGAGTGTTTTAGCCTGTAGCCTTTACTTTTCGCAAACCCAAACGCAGTGACCTCGCGCCAAATGTTTTTATTGGTTTATTAAACAAACAGGCGAGTTATGAAAAATTGAGTGTGAGGGATTTGTTCACTTCACACAAAAAGATCTTGGAATGAGATGGCTAACTGTAGTAGCGTTTAGTCCACTGTCTATAATAGCCTAATTTAGAGATCTCTTTTTTTTTTTTTTTTTAACCGACTACCGACAATTTTGACCGGTTAACGTTGATGCGGTCAATCATCGGTCAAACGGTCATCGGTTAACATCCCTATTTGGAACATAGACAGTATATAAACTGGACACAGCGACCCCATTGGATTCAACGGAGGAAAGTGAAGTCAATTAGAAGCCTTAACTTCCTGATGGTCGAGCGTACTGCGCAGACTCAAACTGAGCTTGACGACGTAGATGTGACGTGAGCAACCCGTCTGACTTCTAGTAGCTGTGGCATGAGAAATCTGAATCATTCCCTTCCGAAACTTGCAGAGACGGAGAGTGTGAGTAGGAGCTGTCCATGAGCTTGGAGCAGGAGAAACTTTTGCTAAGTATTTTGATTAATTACTTTGCCTCCACGTCCCCCCGATTGCCCGCGAGCTTCTCCTCCTGTCCATACGGTAATTCTTTGCTGTGCGACAGAGAGTCGCGTGGGTATGACGCAATCGTTAGCCTATTTTTACAAAAACTGCTTCTACAGGGCCATAACGTAAGATACAAAGTAATGGAGCCTTTTATACATTTTCGTGTTTCTTTAGAAATGAATAATGGACAAATGGAGTCTTTAAACGCCTCAGATGTAAAGTTATTTGCTGTCAAAGTGACGCCAAAATGAATGGGAGTCAATGGGATGCTAACAGCAGGTGATGGTCTGCTAGCCAATGGCGGCTCCCGGGGAAGCGTCAACAGATTATGAAAGGCTGCCCCGGCCTGGTTTGGAAGGATTTTCACAGAAAATTCATGTGTAAAAAAAAAAAAAAAACATTATACCCACCATTATAACCTTTTATTACAGAAATATATTATTTTTTTATTGTCTTTATTTATTCTTTATTGGATTTATTGTCTCTTTAGAAAAAGTTATTTAATCCCTCTATTTAGTTATTTAATTCATCACTGAACCCTTAACACTCAGCTTCCTGCAAGTGTGTGTGTGTGTGAGTGTGAGAATCAGGTGTTCGTGATTTGCACTTGACCCACTTACTTGCTTGTCTCGCGGAACCACACCACCCTCGCCACAAGCTCTAAATGAGATTTCGTCATTAGCTTTTAATCCCCCTTTGGACATTCACGATTGGTTACTGATAGAAATGAAATGCATTTCAAACGAAATGAGCAAAATCTAAACTAATTAAATTAAAAACAAGCATGCAGGTTATCTTACCTCAAAAATGCACCACAGAACATGGCCATTTTCTTTTTTCCCAGTAGTTTCCAACAGTTAAACGAAAATAAAGTCCAATCAAACGAAAACATCAGCAGTTTCCAACAGTTAAACGAAAATTAACTGTTCAATTAATTTTTAATTAAATTAAGTTAAACGTTTTAAGTTGGCCATCTGCGATTTTTCTCGTAATATTCTCCATTATTTGCACATGAGGTGAATCGTGGGTCACGCTGACGGGAAACCTTCTGTGTAGCGTGCGTGAGACTGTCATCAGTCATCAGTGTAATTATAAGATTATGAAAGTTATGAGGTTATTAAATGTCTTTCTGTTTGTTTTATATTGTCGACGTCAACTTCTCATATTTTTTTTAATTCATGTCTAAAAATATAAAAAGAAGGATAGGCTAACCCTGAACTATGACGTGAAAATTGGCCCGAAGCCCGGCCCTAGGGGCGTAAATAAGTCGGTGCCCGTCGGGCTCGGGCTGAAATGCAGGGCTCTAATGCCGAGTTCAGACTGCACGATTTTAGCCCCGATTTTGGCTCGCCGACAGGTTTTGAGAAATCGCCGACAAATGCCTGAAATCACAGGCAAATCGGTGCTCGTTCACGCGAGTGACAATCACGCAGTGTGAATGAGCAAAGACGCGATCTGAGAGAATCGCCGACGAGTCGCCGACGCCCGTGAGATATTTGGCATGCTAAATATCTGGACCTGTCGGCGATTCAAAATCCTGCTGCGTGAAAGTGTTCTGACTGAAAACTACATCGGCGATGACCGACAGCCAATGAGAGAGCAATATACAGAGCAGCGGGGAGTTCGGGGAGGAGTTATAGGCCACAATATCAGTATTTTAATAGATATATATACAAATATATCAAACAGAAACAAAGCTCAAACATGAACAGCAGCACATTGCAAAATTATTTATTTACCCCCAACTCTCAGTCCTTGCTCCCCTTCTCTTCCCAGTCCTTTCCTCATGCATAATATGTTTTTCTTTTTCTCCTTTTCGCTGCAAATCAGTGCACAGACAATTTGGATCGCAAGCTTCTTGCAGGCTATCATTTTTAATAACAATTTCAGTCTCGCGCGAGAGCTCCGGTCTTACGCACGCGGGATTTTGCGCTATTTCCTTATCACTTCTCGCGTGTGTTTGGTTGTGAAACGTAGTTTGCGGACCAGACAGAAGTTGTCGGCGATTCTTCCTCCTGAAAGTCATGCAGTGTGAAACCTCCTGTCGCCGATGCATCGTGCAGTGTGAACACACCAGCAACTGAATGTTACCTCAGATAGTCACACAGTGTGAAAAGAACAGTGACCCGACTACTTTGAAAATCGTGCAGTCTGAACTCGGCATAAGTGGAATGTTTTCCTCGGCATCTCATGATTTCTGGTCATGTGAGTTCAAGAACATGATGCGTAATAGGCTATATGCCTGTGTGTGGGTTTAGTGTGTGTTTAGGGCACTGCGCTTTGGCAATTTTAACCACTTAACTGTATATACTTAGAACAATAATATCTTAGTAAAAACATAAAGTAATATTGACAAACTATATATCAATTGAAAGCTTAGAATCTATAATTTTTATATTTTATAAATTTGAGAGGAGCAGTAATTTATCAATTTGCAACAAGAATATTTCATATTCATAGGCGTGTTTAGATCTTTATTTTGAAATAGAAATAAACATGAAAAATCATGAAAGATTGGTAGAAACCTCAGTTTGTTTTCATGCCAGGAGTACAAAAGATAACACCAATTACATTTTATGAGAAAAAAAAGGTCTGAAAATGTTTTGAATATATAATAAAAATATTATCGATTTGTGATGCAGCAAGCAGCAGCGAGCTATAACACACATATGTGATCTTTTTATGTTTATTAGAGGTTGAAATCAAATCAAATACTGTCAAACCACCCACACTATTTCTAAATAGGATGTATACTTCATGAATTGTATGAAATTATGGAAATACATGGTTCAGATCATTCAAAACATAAAAAAATGGAGACGCCCTTATATGGGCAGTAAGGAAGCTGGCTGTCCATCTAGTGAAAAAGTTTGGTACTACGCCCAAATAAAATTTTCTTGAAAGCTTATTTTTTGATATATCAACCTAAAATTTGAAACACAACTTGTTTAGATTTTTGGCTTTAATTTTCTTGCAGTTTTAGAGTAAAATATTTTTTGTAATATATTTTATATATAATATATAATATTACATTGTATATTTTCATAAACTCAAACTAATATAACTTTTTTTTCTGTTTCACTTTCATTATTTATTTCACTTCTACAGTAATCTGGCAAATGTCTTTAAAACAAGACCAACCTTATGTCTATATTCCAAAGCATTCTTGAATTACAACCATTTAAGTTTGGATAATGATTTTCGTGTCTATGCGGAAAAAAGGGGGGTGACAGTTAAGGGGTTAAGCTGGGGTGCTTCTCATTTCTTATTTGTGCATCCTCGTTTCCTTTCCTCGCGTCTCAGCTCCACCCCCTGTAGGATGCGAGGGAAGGCTGCAAGGAAAAGACGCGAGGACGGAGGAATCGAATGTAACTTTTTTCTATACATTGGAATACTTGATCACTCGTGCGTCACTTCATCGCGTCATCAGCAGCGCTCAGAGGATCTGCCCTCATGTTGTTGAAGTTTGTTTATTTAAGAAATTCATATAATAATAAAGCAAGATGCCCTGTTGAAATATGTGAGATGTGTGGTTTATATAAACTGCAAATGTAAAGTATAAATTAAAATGATTGTGACCGAAGTGAAGGGGGAGGAGAATTTAGACGTTCGTCACGTTTTAGTCGATAAAACTCTTCCGCATAGGATACACCAGTGTATCCTCGCTCATGACCCCTCAGGAAGCCTCCTCACTCCTCGATCCTCACTCCTCGCGGTGCAATTAGAGAAATGAGATGTCCTTCAAGATGGCTGAGCTCGATCGGTTTCCGGGTCATAGGATGGAGGACGGAGGAGAGAGGAGACGAGGAGGGATGTCGAGAAGCATCCCTGGAGAGTCTTTCATATGTGCACACACTCTCAAATGTTTTCGAGCATTTATTTTACTACTATGTTTGACTTAAAATAAACTAGCTGGTTACACTTGGCAAACTTGATCTAATAGAAACATTTTCTGTGTATTTTTCTCTTTCTATGTATCACAAATTTTAAGTTGCATGTATATCAGTGGTGGAGGGAGAACCGGTCACTTTATACCCTGATACTGAAATACAGAAAGACGATCTGATAGAGTGGATGTTTGGAGATGAAGACAGTCGCATTGCTCAAAAAATTACTGGAAAGACCAGAGAAACACATGAAGGAACTGATGGGAGATTCAGAGACATACTGACGCTGGACAAGAGGACTGGATCTCTGACCATCAACAGCACGAGAACTGAACACTCTGGACTTTACAAGCTACACATCAGCAGCAAAAGAGGAGCCACAAACAAGAGATTTAAAGTTGCCATAAATTGTGAGTAGTTGTTTATTTAGTTTTTTATTTTTGTGTGATTCATCGAAATGAACAAAACTGAATTTTAATAGTTAAAGTGCACACTGAGTTACTGTAATGTCATTCCTGTTGTATTTACCTCAATTTATTAAATGTTATGGCGTACAAAATGATGAGTTGATGCAGTACAGGAAATTACTGGCCCAGTTTATCATAAATAATGAGCCAAAACATGATGATCATCTTCCTGAAATGCTGGCCCTCCATGTGCTGCCAAAACAGCTCTGACCAGTTCCGGGTCCAGTTACGACTTTCACACGCCCTTTTGATGGTGGACAGGGGTCATAGTAAGGGGGTTTCGCACCAGAGGAATCTTATCATAGTTCCTAGAACTATTGGAGGAAGTTCCCGGTTTTTAGCGTGTTCGCACCAGAGGAAATAGGAGCGATTTTAGGAACTCTGAAGTAGGAGCTAAATTTGTTCCACCAAAAGAGTAGGGTCTAAACCAGCACAATTGGAACTATCAGTGACGTTGGTGTATGCTGATTAGCCGAACGCACGCGAAACACTAGTACCCGCCATTTTAAAAAAAAAGTTGTGTAAACAGATTATAGCCTAAATATTTTCTCCAGATACCATTATGGAAAACTGATAGATGGATCTCTTAATCTTTACGCTGATGAGAAAATCCAATGCGACTTTGAGGGGACCAGGAGAAACATGATTGTGTATTTCTGCTCAGCTAGCAACACTGGACATCAACCACACCGCAAACACTAATAACTTTTCATTACTGTCTACTTTCTATGTATAACAGTTCTAACTAATAACTAGTGCTGTCAAATGATTCAAACATTTAATTGTGATTAATCGCTTTAATGTCATAGTTACTGTAGCTCGCAATTAATCACACATTGTTATCTATTTTAAATGACCCCTTGATTTCTTTTTGTCTCATTATTTTTTTCTCATTTTAATGCTCTTATCAACATGGAAAAGTGGATCGGCTTGCTTTCTGCAAATGTTTTTTTTTTTTTGTATTGAAAACAACTTTGGCATATACTGTAGTGTTCAATTTCACACTAACATTCTCACTTGGAGCAAATAATTTCTCACACAATGTACCACTGTCCATCAATAAAAGGGTGAAAAAATTACTTTGTCACACAAACAGCCCCGTCAACAGGCCTTTCTATGGGATTAAAAGAGGCGATACAAAATAAAATTATAAAGTGCACATGTAAGGTAAACTAGGACTCAGCCTATAGTGCATTTAAACCATGGCTTAATACTTTATTTTTCTCAAGTTTGCTTTAAACATAGCAGTCAGGCTACTGCTCTTTATTCACCAGAGGCTCAAGTGGTATGATCCCCTGACGCCCAGCTGTCGCCAGTTTATAGTTTGTCCCTCCTTGGACGCTCTTGGAAAATTCTCAACACTGCTGATCGTAAGAACACACACCCGTTTCAGAAATACTCTGACCCAGTCGCCTTGCCGTAACAATAAGGCCTTTGTCAAAGTCGCTCAGATCTTTATTGCTGCCCGTTTCTCATGCATCAACACTTTATGAGAACTGATTGTTTGCTTACCATCTAATCTACCCAGACCTTAATATGTGGTCTTGTTAGGAGATGATCAAAGATATTTGCTTCACCAGTGACTTGTCATTTATGTTTTGGCTCATCAGTGTATATGTTGTATTTGTTAAAAATATTCTACCAGTACACACACACATCCTCAATGAAGCTTTACTGACTCACATGTCACATAATCTCCTAATTTCTTTGTTTCTATTTGCTACCATGAAATAAAGTGAAGAAAGTGTCAGCCAAGGAGGGAGAGTCTGTCACTCTGAGGACTAATGCTGCAATACAGAGAAAAGATGAGTTGCTGTGGCAGTTTGGAGATGAAAAAACTCTCATTGCTGAAATCAAAGGAGGGATTGTAAAGATCTCCACATTTGACGTTGCTGATGAGAAATTCAGAGACAGACTGCAGCTGGACGAGAACACTGGATCACTGACCATCAGAAACATCACAACTGAACATGCAGGAGTTTATACTCTGAGGATCATCAGCAGTAAATTGACCAAAATCAAGAGATACAATGTTACTGTCAGAGGTGAGTCTCTCAAGTCTTTCTTTTTAATTTGATTTGTAAATTTGAACCAAATCCTGCCAAGTGTGAACACACCCTAAGATTTAAGTTTCAAAATCTCCCACTGAACTGCATTGTCAAATAAACAGTTCTGTTGCTGCTTCACCTCCATGAGTATTTCAGTCAGTTATTATTTAGAGCAGAATTCTGTAAATAAAGCTAAATTGTACAGTCTTCCCATCTGGATTAATGGTCTTTGAGGCAGCAAAGTAAATGTGTAAGGTAATTTTCAAGCTCATTTTAAATCCCTATCTGAATAATCTTTGTGAAGTACTGTCAAACTCTGATGTTCACATGTACACGAACTTATATAATGCATTGCAAACTTTTTCTCTATATTTCTCTTGTTCTTTGTGATGCTGTCACAAATGTGACAGTGTTGAAGACAATAGAGATGAGGGGAAAGAATGTGACTCTAAACCCTGATACTGAAGTACAGAGAGATGATCTGATCCTGTGGATGTTTGGAGATCAAGACAATCTCATCGCTCAACTGACCGGAGAGACCGGAGAGACGACATATGCTGATGCAGACGAGAGAATCAGAGACAAACTGAGGCTGAACAAGAACACTGGATCTCTGACCATCAGTAACATCACATCTGGACCTTATAATCTACAGATCATCAGCAGCAAGAGGACGTCATACAGGAACTTCAGAGTTTTCAATTCTTGTGAGTCTTTCGATTTCCTTTTAAGAAAGTTTTAGTAGTATTATTATTATTGCAATACATAATTGCTAAATAAATTAGCTAAATGTATGTCCCCTCCTTGCACCAAACTAAATTAAACATGAAAAGCTCTGCAAGAACAACTGAACGAACCAATCTACAACGATTTTGATTATCAATTAATCAGGTCTGCATACAGTGAACAGAAATCATTCACAAAAGACGTCACTTAGTAGTAAATTAACGTATTTCTATAGACAAAAGGTATCAGAAAAATACAGGAGGACATGGAGTGGATGAAAATACACGATACAAGGCAAGCTAAGAATGCTTTATATCAAGCATTTCAGACAAACTAATACTTAAACACGTCTTCGCTTTTTCCCGTCAGTTGCTTTGATAGATGTGTGCATCTGTTTAATGGTTCATACATATTTCCTCAGCACATAACTTACATTTTACGGTTGTATCATTATCTGTAAATGCAAGAACGTAACACGTATTTCCATTTGCAAAAAGTTTCAGTGAACGAGCGGCAGTTTGCATATGCACATCAAGTTAATTTTCTGAATTTGGATTGTCCAATTGTCCAAAAAGTGTTCAAATTGGGGTCCAGGAACCAATTACGCCAATATAATTTTGGAAACACCAGGATGTCTTTATAACATCTCATTTTATATTGTTTACATGTATAATACTATATACTGTAAATTTAGGCCATATCAAGTGACATATCAGTTGAACCTGACAATTTAATATCAGTGTCTGTACAAGTAACTCTGTTTGTTCTCCAGGTGAGTCCGGTCCCAAGACAGTGTCAGTGATGGCGGGAGAATGTTTAGTTTTAATCACTGATTTGAACATAGAAAGAGATGAAGCGGTGGGGTGGAAATTTGAAGATGAAATTCTCACAGCTGGAATGAATGGAGACATCAGTGAGACTTCATACAGTGATGATGTGAGATTCAGAGGAAGACTGGAGCTGCACCATCAAACTGGATCTCTCACCATCAAAGACACCAGAACCAGCGACACTGGAGTTTATCAGCTAATCATCTGCAGCAGAGGCGGAAAGATCATTTGCTGGGAATTCAGTGTTACTGTCAGTGGTGAGTAAATCAATTCTTCCAATATGACTTTTTTTATCAGTTAAAGTGACTTCAGCCATTTCTTTGAAAAATAAACATTTTGTCATCGTTTACTTGCTCTTATGTTGTGCTAAACTTAACTTTATTTCTTCTGTGGAAGTTTCTTCTTTCTACTTTTTTCCAAATAATGAAAGTATATTCTTCTGTTTAGTGTCAGTCTCCAAAAAGAAGTTCATATGCACTAAATTCCAAGTCTATTAAAGTCATGTGTTACTTGGTGTGAGATGTAGATTATTCACTCAACTTCGGAAGACTGAGTTCACAAATCGTGTTAATTTGTTAGAAAAGAGCAAGTGCTCAAACAAGACAAACTTGGTCCTTTGTCATTTTATGGTAAATTCTTGTCATTAGTTTTGATGTCTGACAAGTCTTCCTTTTTTAATGTTTTTTTAATTTGTATTTCAGATTCTAGAGGAAACCGATTGAATAATTCAGCAATTGTACAGATAAATTGAGAGGTTCCTGTTGGAGTGAATATGCAGCAGGCCACGAGTCCAGTTTGATCAGAAGACACTAGCCATAGGCATTTCACTTTTGTGCTTGGGGGACCTCTAGGTTAGGATGGGTAATGGCCTCCTATTTTTCCCTATTATAATACATAATAAGGTCCTCTTGGCTGCAGATGTAGTAGTGGCAAGCTAGCCATAAATGTTATTCCTAGATGATGGAAGGTATGTACTCTTATTGGTTAACTCTGTAACTCCCCTCATATTCTTACTATATATACTCGATGACAATGACAAAGTGGCAGTGTAGCGATGCGGTTGAAACATAAAGGAAAACAGGATCCACGTGCAGCAGAAATCTTTTATTAAAACTCAACTTAACAGACACAGAATAGGGAACAGGACAACCAACATGCAACATCATGAACTCTTAAAGACTGAACAAGACACAAGGCTGAAATACACAGGAAAACAAGCTAAACAAGATAACAAGGGGGCGTGGCCAATCTAAAACACCTGAGGAGACGAGTTAAACATTAAACATGACGGGGAACTATCAAACATGGAAAAAGACAAGGGAACACAGACAGGAATCATGACAGGCAGTAAAGTTGAGAAACTTTCTCCCTCAGCGCTGGGCAAGCGGCAACCATCCCCGTCTCTCTCTTGAAACCAACATGGAAGTGAGTTAAACTGCAATTCGTTGACTGGCCACTTGAGGCTGTTGTCAGAAGTGAGTCAAATCTGTATCTGCCCCATGTTAAAATGCCAAATTTTACAGCAGAAAAAAACATGTTTACAGCCTGTGTCTGTATGTGGCTTTGGTCTATACAGCTCATTTTGCCCTTCATAACAACTGTGAGGGGGGTGAATTTTTTTATAACTCATCCGTTTAGTTGATTAATATTTAAAGTTCTACATAATTAAGGGTGTGTCCACTTTTGAGTGACAGGTGGATTGCCGCTGATGTCAATGCTAGCCATTTGTCTGCTGTTACTAGCCGTCACTTCACCTCAGCAAATGTTTGCTGTTGAACTTGCCATCTCTGCAGTGTTTGTGCTTTTTTCGGGATTATTTCATACAATTTAATACACCCATTACTTCGCCCACGGCTTAGGATTCTGTCGTTGTCGTCGAGTATCGTTCGAGAGAACAACCAGCGCTGTATTTCAGTTGTTTTCCTCTGTGAACATGCACTAATGGATGTCTGACAATTTCGTTGCTTTTTGGAGTTTTCAGATTTAAAAACGTCAATAAAGGCTCGTTCGTTCTGCTCTCACGGAACAGAGAGATTATAATATGTTTAACTTATGTACCGTCAGATGAAATCCTGCAGGTGTCGGCGCTTTCTCTGTCCATGCAATAAATGCACATCCTTGAATGAGCGTGGATTTTCTAGCTCATTTACTTGACCTTCATAGGTAATATATCTATGGTTTAACCCATTTGAGAGGCGGAAAAATAAGAGTTTAAAATGGACTGAATAAGCTCTCTGCGAACTTGACGAGCGATGCTGCGCTGACGGACCATAGACTATAAAAAAAGAGTGACTGACATGTATGCACATGTAACGGAGTTTAAATAATGCTGTTAAATTCTTGCATTAATTGGGAAAACTCGACATTGGCTGTTGCGTCCCTTGCATTTGTGTGCGTGATATTAAGGGCGGAGCTACGTCACCACCAGCAGAGTTTCACATCTCTCGCTGATGGTAAGTCGCATCAATAAGTGCTGCGTCATAAAAACTGAGTTTAGATTGTTTTCAAGTGTAAGGTTGGTCTTTTTAACTACACACAAGTTTACTTCATGTGCCTGTCAGTCCCTAGTTCTGTCAGTCGAGTCAAATGTGTTATTTGCGATGATGAAACGTGATGAGTGTGTGTTAACCTGCTTGTGAACTCCGAATCTCTGATTTCATTTAAGATTTATGAGCAACATTGATGCGTGATGCACTGCCTTTAACCAGCTTTTGGTCCTGTTTGTCCCAGGTATGTTTTATATTCGGATTTGTCATGTTCTGTGTAAGAATATATTAGTCGAACTGAGTGTTAGCATTATCACATGTGCTATGTGCTCTCACGTGCTCGCACGTGCTGAACTGTGTAACTGCGCCATTTTAGGTGGCCGTTCTTTTCTTTCTGTATTCCATTTTATACAAAAATATACAAAATGATGGTTGCTTAAATTTAGTTTCTCTGTATTTGTGAATTTATGAGAAATGAGAACAGAGACAGTGATTTGTACTTTATTTCTTTAATGTATGTTTTATTTTGAGTTTAATTCCACTATACGATCACTTTGTAAAAATGTATATCCAGCAGAGTTTCACATCTCTCGCTGATGATTTATGAGCAACATTGATGCGTGATGCACTGCCTTTAACCAGCTTTTGGTCCTGTTTGTCCCAGTCTGTCTGTTGCAGGCTCAGTAAAGAGATCTTGAGTAACCATCCACCTGCTCTCCGTGTGATTCCATCCACACACAAACACAGACAGTCACACACATAAATCACTGTCACACACACTCTGAGTAATATTAAGTTACTGCATAATACATTTTCAACTAGCAGAATAGAACAGAATCACGATACACAGTCTCACTTGTAGCCATGTCTTTTAACTATTATAATATTTCGAAGGGCAAAAATAGGAACTTTTAATTGGCTTTACATCAACTGTCACTTTAGCGCGAGGCCCTGTGCAGTCGCAGACTTGGTACTGTCAGTAGTAGCATAAGGTTATAGCATTACCTCCCCACTCCCAGCCTCTTTGATCATTTTCTGTTATCCGGAAATGACGCAAGGCCAAGATGGCGACGGCCGGCTCCGCCTACTTTAGGCTTTAAAAATGCTCTTCAGAAACCTACAGGTGATGTCACGGACACTACGTCCATATTTTTTTACAGTCTATGGCGCTGGGTCATCGTTAATTCAACTGCTAATTATGAGGACTGAAATGAGGCACAGTTGGACCGCACATTTTACATTTAATCATAGGCTTTCCTGTAGCTCAAACAATAGTGCTGGCACTAGCAATGCCAAGGTCATGGGTTCGGTTCCCAGGGAAAGCAAGAACTGACAAATGTAAAATGTGTACCTTGAATGCAATGTAAGTCGCTTTGGATAAAAGTGTCTGCCAAATTCATAAATGTAAATGTAATCTGACACCCTTAAAGACAGAAACAGTCACATGTGGTGTAAAATAACTATTGTTCTTAAATGTTTTAACTTTTGAACTGCTAATCCAATCTGTATGTGGTCTACTCACCCAATAAACATAGGTTTTGGTCTTTTGCACTGCCAGTTAGCATCTTTATTTGGACATGTTTACTGCACTCTCTGACACAGCGTAACACAAATCAAAAACAATTATATGAAATGTATGTTTTCAAACGAGTCGCTACACAATGACCCAGTGGAATTGTGTCAAATGGAGATAACTGGCGCAGCCAAGAGTTTCGTTTCTAAATTTAAATAATACTTATATAGTTTGTGAAAATATTTTATACTTTTTTTGTATTTTTTTCAAGTGTTGACACTACTATATATAAAGTCACATTGCTTCAGTGTTCTATTATTATATAACAATGTTTCCATTTACTTTACTTTCTGAGCTCTTTTGGACACATCTACATTGTCAGTAAATAAATAAAAAAACATAAAATGATATGTTCTGGTTAAAATGATATACTGTATGGCACTTGATGCTGCTCGATGGTGTTTTAAGCTCCCAATGGCTCCTTAGAGGGAGCTAACCCTACCCTCAACCTTAAACCTACCCATCCCCTCGCTGCCTAGAAGGCGCCGTTGGGGGCTTAAAACACCAAACACCCTTGATGCTGACTGCTATAATGGGTTAGAAAAACAAAGAAAAGTACAGACGAGTCAGGTGGCCCAAAAATGTTCTAGTCTTTAAAGCAACACTGTAACATTTTTAACCTTAAAATAATGTTTCCAAAATCATTTCAGTGGTTCATCAAGTCGTAACAGGGTGAAAGGCACTTATGCCTCCGCTTGGCAGTCCTTTATCTGCTATAGCCACACTAACATTGCCAGATCGGGTCGCTTTTCTGTAGTTCTAATGAGACTACAAATTTGACTTGCTTTACGGCAAGCGTTACAATAGTCATTATTTTGTTTTTCTTCGTTTCTGATCATCATACTCTACCTTGTCTGTGGACATCATTCATTCTAAAGCCGGTGCTGAATGGTGCAGTGGACGTGTGACAATAAGCTGTGGCAGTGAAATGATTTATGACAGCGGTAATGAACAATTCCGCTTCCAACCTGTAGGGGGACCGCAGAGGAAAAGTTCCATAGTGTTGCTTTAAGGGATAAAGTAACAGCAGGCTGTGATGTTGTAAATGATGACAAAATTTGATTATTGTGTGAACTATACCTTTAACACCACACACCAGTATTGGGTTAATGCTCATGTTCATATTTATGCTCATGTTTTTGTGATCAATCTGAATGTCAATGTGTAAATGTGATCTGAAGTGCCTTTGTATTCATTCTTAAGTATTTGCATGATAAAATCGCATTATTGCACTTAAAAAAAAAGCTTGTTTGCACTTAATCAACTCTTGTAACTTAAAAAAAATGTGTGTTTATGCCTTTGATTATTCACCATTGTGAATTAGTATTATGGCCATTTGTAAGTCATTTGAATAAACATTAATATAAAGATGATAGGCTATCAATTTGTGTATGAATGACAATAAAGAATTTCACTCACCTGAAGAAATCCATCCTGTCCTTTTAAATATCTGTGTTAAAAGAGCACTTTAATGAAGATTATTGCTTTACACAACTTTTCCGTCTTCCTTAATTTTTAATTCGGAGGCAAATGTCTCTATCTATGAATTACTATGAATACGGTAATTTCAGGATGAAGGTTTAGAGTGACAGAATCTCCCTCCTTCACTTCATCTGTTTCAACACCAAACACTCCTGCGGAACAAACAGAGAAACAGTTTCTCAGAGATTAAACTCATATATAACACTGATGGTAATGTTACCGAACAGATCTAACTGAGATCATTTTTCTTGTTTTATAAACAATTAATTATTCAGTAAATAAAGATCATACAGCCTTCCTGACAAATTAATGAAAGAAAATCACTTATAGTGTATCTAAAATCTAAGGATTATGTTTGTTTTTGTTATAGACAGATAACGAATAAGAAATAATTTGTTAAGGCACAGAAAAAAAAAAAACATTCTCACATCATCCTTTTTAGGGTCATGAACTCCTTTGTCATTAAGACACACAGATGTCAAGAATCAACAACAACGGTGACATGCTTCATGCTGCAATGCATTCTGGGTGCATCATACAAAACTCATCTATGGCTCCCAGAATGCATTGCTGCAGGATGCATGTCATCGTTGTTGAGATTCATACGCTGATTCTTGATGTCTACAGTGTCTAAGAGCTTCAACTGTTCAAAATGATTTGTGAGCAATGAGTTTTTAAAATTCAGGAAATTTTTTTGAAACACATATTGCATATTGCTATTAATAACATAGATTAGCCATGAGATCAGTTGATCAGATCACTACATGATAATATCTTTATCATCAACAAGCAAAACATTAGCATTAATAAAAGTCTTTTATTAATAACTAGTTCTTTAAAAATCAGAAGTCAAACTGCCCACCTAAAGCAAACACTGAACACCATAATGGTGAAACCAAACTGGTAATGCTGTTTTTGGAGTTATTTAATGACCTTAGAGCTTGATGTCAAGCAAAGGTTTTGTTTTCACTTTCAACAAAATTTGACATCTGAGCAACATTTGAGTCCACATCCAATGGCAAATGGGAAGCTTCCCGCTAAAAACTTTGTAAGAATGTTATCACTAACATTCGTTTTCATTTTTAGCACAACTTTCTTGGAACAAAAATCACAGATCATAAAAAATGTGTAGCTGAGTAAGAGCATTGCGTAATATAAACTTGACTAAAGTTCATACAATAATTGATGTGACTGTGTTCAGCTGTTTTTCCTCTCAGCTGGAAAGACTGGGATTTTCCAGCATACGAGCCAAGAGTGCTCGTTCCCCCTCAGCTCAATGTGAAGTTGTGTTTTCCCCCCTCTCATATTACAATAGGTTAGGGGAGAGTGGGGTGAGTTGTGCCAGTTTTTACTCAAAGTGACTTTAAAGTGAGGCCATGACAGTAATGCCTTCAACTTAAGGATGTACATGTATTTCAGGATGTTGTGCATCCCTGAGAATAATAACTTTGGATCTGAAATAAATAGTTTCAGAAATATAGCTTTTGGGAAAAAAGTGGTCTCATGCCCCCCGCACCAGGGGCAAGTTGTGCCTTTTGGGGAAATATGTTGGGGTAAATTGTGCCAGTGCTTTCTGAAGTAAAACAGAACATTTTACTGTTATGAACCGTATGCTATATGAAAGCAAGACAAATTCAATACAAAATGACTAATATAAGGTTTATTTAGATATCGTCACCCTGGAATACTATAGCATGCGTTTTTCCTACTATGGTCAATTGCATAGGGATTTTGTATTGAACACAACTCTGGATCACAGTGTCACAGAGACAAGGGGGCGGGCTCATTTTACTCAGACGACCAATCAGTCTCTCAGGATCATTGTGAAGCTATCAAGCTACGCCCTAGCAACCATTTAGAGCACCATAGCAACACAATATATGATATTTGTGAATCATTTCAGGCAAAAAAGGCTTTGGCAATAGATGCCTGTTGACAGAACGCTGTCTGTCAATTATGTAACATAAGAATAAAGTTACTAGGCTAATTTCTAAACATCCTATTGTGACTTAGGCCACTTAAAAACTGAATAAAACTTCTCTTTATTAACATAGTGCAAACTCAAAACTGAAATCAGTGTTAGCTAAATTAAACAAATAGCAGGTAGGCCTAAGTCAAACACTGATGAGGCATGCCCATCTCCTCACTTCTCAAGATTATCCCCTGTGAGTATGTAGGTCTCTAGGTGGTCTGGATCTGGCACAACTTACCCCATGCCCTTTGGCACAAATCACCCCAGACCCACAAGTTTGAATAATTAGCATGATCCAGCAGTTAAGAGCTAACATCATGCTAACTGTATAGACTCATTGTGTAGCCTACTAAAGCACTAAAACATGTGTGAAATGTTTTCAAACTTGTCTATAATTGTCCAGACACTACAATCAAAAAACCTTAATCATAGAAAATTTACTTTGAAAGGGAAAAAACAGTTTTTTGCACTAAAATGTGCTTAACTCTCATGCCATGTATCTCTCTTCTTTGGAGGATGAGTAAAATTGATTGCTTTTCAAAATGATGTGGTCACATGACCAAATTATTCTATGGTTTTCCAGAACAAGGGGTGGAACTACTTCCCCCCGGCACAAATCACCCCACTCTCCCCTATGTATATATATTATTCTATATTTAGAGCGCTTTACAGGTCACATCTTTAAACGTCAATTTCTTGAGATGTTTCCAGCTCTGGTTTAAGAATAAACAGGCACTCATGACACTCTGTTCTTTTCTCTGGTCCTTTGTAAAATTTGGTTACAGCAGCTTTGTGGAAAGGTTTCAACTTTTACTGCTAAAACTTTTACTGCTTTATCTAGGCAAACTCTTTTTATGAATAGGCTGGAATCTGCAACATTATGAAGAGCATTTTCAAGATCGGTTTGTCTTTGCTAGTAATGTGGTATTATAAGTGAAGTGTAGCCTACGATTTCTCTTTATTCTTTAAACTTTCTGTTTGACTTTTTACCTAACCTATTACTGTAATATTACTATTACTGTTACCTTAATATATATATTTTTTATTACCTTTTAAAGCATACACTATACAGTACCCTTAGTAACAGCACAGCAGCTTAATGATCAAACAACCTTAATGTTATTGGCATCTTGAAAAGGGGAGTCCGTCAAAATAATCAGTAGATTCTAGATACACTACATGTTCATGTATTAATTAGCTGATCTTTATTTACTTTATTTTATGATATGAGTTTACTGCATTATATATTTTACAACTCTGGGACCCAATGTATAACATTCAGGGCCCTATCTTGCACCCAGCGCAATTGACTTTGTACACTGACGCATGTATCATTCCTATTTTGCACCCGCGCAAAGCGCGCTTTTCCCTCCACAGAAGCACCGCTAAACTAGGGAATGAACTTGCGCTCCCTGGGCGGTTCAGCGCAAAAAAGGAGGCGTGTTCCGGCGCAAACGTTCCTTCATGCTATTTTGCAGGTTTAGAAAACAATTGCGCCACTAACCAGGAAAAAATAGTTTAAAGTCAGTGGCGCGTTGCGCATGTTATTCATATGCTATTTTAAGGGCACATGCTTTGGCCATAATCAATATAGCGTGTGCACAACGCGCATACACTTTGATTCTCTCATCTACACAGAAGCAGCAGTTTTCATTTTTGCAAATCATACATTATTATGATAGATAGATAGATAGATAGATAGATAGATAGATAGATAGATAGATAGATAGATAGATAGATAGATAGATAGATAGATAGATAGATAATTTATTATAAAAGCATACATCTAGCTTACACATTTACCCAAATTATCATACGCCTTTTTAACCGAAGTTAATTTGGGTGGGTTTCTCCATCCCCAACGTCCCTGACGAGAGCGTTGCTCTCCTTGGCTGTGAACCGCTCCTGGCGCGCGTCTGGCAAATCCGCCGTTATAATAGGAATCC
Organism: Abramis brama; assembly: GCA_022829085.1. NCBI lineage: Eukaryota > Metazoa > Chordata > Actinopteri > Cypriniformes > Leuciscidae > Abramis > Abramis brama. The sequence goes on along the minus strand of CM040773.1, from coordinate 27,849,233 downwards.
GCTTTAGAACAAAGCGCGTCTGCTCTTAAAGGGAATGTGAGATGACGCTCTGATTGGTTTATTTCACGTTACGCCCAAACCACACCTATGAATAATGAAGCTACTTCAGACCAACCCATTTTAGATTTGCGCCAGGCGCAAGAGTCATTTATCCCGCTGGGAAAATAGCAACAGCGCCAAGACCCGCCCACAAAGTTACTTGCGCTTTGCGCTTTGACACTTGCGTTTCAGATCGTTAAAATAGGGCCCTCAGTGTTTCTGTCTATGGTGAGGATATACTTTTATTATTTGAATAATTTAGATATTTTAAGTTGTCTTTTATTTAGATTCAAAGTGCAACAAGCAATATTAGATACACCATATCCAATAATATAGCAGAGTTTTAGATTCACAATATAACAGTCCTGCTGTTGTTCTGAATATCATCACGGCTGTGATTGGGCCGCAGGTGATCACATGACCGATATTCACAACCACATGTGTGTGATGCTGATTTTTTTATACAAACATACATATTTATTCAAATATAGATTGTTTTCCTCCAATAACAGGGTTCAATATGTTTAATATCTGCCTGTGTCTTTAATTTTCATATATAATTCATTTTACAATGATGTCATACTGTAACTTTCAAAGCACAAACTTTCCCCAAAATATTATTTGCTAAAACAGCTTGATGTAAACGTCTACAATTATTGACACCTCTGTGATAAATACTGACTGTTGTCAGGCTTCCCATAATAATGTAAAAATTATGTAGTGTTGATGTTTATAGTGTTTGTTACTGACTGCTGTCTTTATTACAGAATCAGTTCTGTCTTCAGGTGACGTAGCAGGAATAGTTGTTGTTCTGCTGCTGGTGTTTTTTAGTTTGTGAAAAAGTTTTACACTTGTTTGTATTTTTGTTGCACAAGAGAGTTTTCACAAGTGTTTACACTACTATATATATATAGATATATATATAAGTCACTTTGCTTCAGTGTTCTATTGTTATATAACAATGTTTCCATTTACTTTCTGAACTTTTTTGGACACATCTGTATTGTCAGTAAAAAAAAAAAAAATAGTTTTCACTGAAAGTGCCTAAAAGTAAACCTTGCTTAGGGATCGTTAAATTTCCAGATAATTTCATCTGGACATCTAGAATATACAAGTATAACTTTATCAAGGAAAAAATCCAAACTTCAGGAGGTTTTGACTTGAGTAACAAAAACACCAAACATTTGCTGCCGTTTTTCATAAATCTGATAAATCCATCCATTCCCAGACAAAATACATTTAAAATTGGCAATTTAAATTGGGTTAGAAAAACAAAGAAAAGTACAGACGAGTCAGGTGCCCAGCTGCAGTGACAGAAGCCTGTTATGTTGTAAATGATGACAGAATTTAATTCCTTTTAATTTAAAACCTTTAACACCAGTATTTGGTTAATGCTCATGTTCATATGAATGCTCACGTTTTTGTGATCAAATCTGAATGTCAAATTGAAAATGTGATCTGAAGTGCCTTTGTATTCATTCTTACATGGGCTAAATGTAGTTTTCAACGGCCTCTAGCGGTGATGTTTCAGATTGCAACCAATAAGTTTACTGAAAAGCCAACTCCGGGTCTGTTTTTACCGGTATACCCAAAACAAAGCGGAGGTTTCTCCACGATTCAAATGCCCTGCCGATGTTGATCCGTGTTTTCGTCAGAAGTTGTTCCGATTCACGTCCGGCCTTTTATCAATATGTGGAGTTTGTGTTGGAGTCTGTGCTGTGCTTGGAACAGGTCGTTTCTTAGTGTTATTATCAGACATGTCATAAGTTGCACACGTCATAGCAGTCAACTGAGTCAGACCAGAAGTATGGAGGTGCTGACGTTGGTACTGCATTTTTTTTTTAAAATGAGAATTTTTAGAAGTTATCAGTGTTTCACTGTATGTGTAAATGCACTCACTAATAGACATTTGAGTATAAAAAAAGGTTGTTTATTTTTTAACAAAAGCTGGTGATACAGCCAACACTATAGTCACAACAGCTGTGTATACACTCATCCACTATTCCCTATATTTCTCCACTAATAGTTTACTTGAGTAAATTGAGTAAATTCAGACACCTAGCGTCGGAAGGGCTGCCCGCTTTTGCACTAGATGCTTTTAGTGCTTGCTTTTTAATAATCATTTGAAACTAGCAAACTGGCAGCTCCAGAAGTACAATGAAAAGATTTATCTTGAACTCTGCCATATCAACTAGCATGTGTAAACCTTAATTAAACAATTTAATAATTAAATAAAAAGTTATTTATGCCAGCATGATACACTGTAGCCACATTGGACCAGCGGTTTAGAAATGGGAGGATTCAGACGCGGGAATTCATTCGGCCTGACCTCACAGTGTATCATGAGTTAATTCTCTAGACTTTGAGTGTACGTCGGTTGTACACTCTCGTTACTGCGGTGCATTTGGGATTGAATGAGTGCACTTTATATACAATGTTTCAGACACCACCACAAATGGCTGTCCCTTCAAATAGTGCTCTATTTCCCGATTTCAGACAGCCAACAGCATTTGGCGGTGACAAAATAAAATAAAAATTTTGCAAAAGCTACTGTTTTGCAAATGTACAGTCAGTGGAGATCACATGATACCTTGCATGATATACAGTCAAGCAGGAACTCTAACAGTGACTAAGAGACACAATTACACTGCAAGCAAATGCTGTGACCATATTAGCCTACTGACACACGGCCAACATTGCGATGCATTTCAGTTGAGGGCAGAAAGTGCCTGCGGACGTGGTGCAATACTCAAACCACAGAGAGAAATCATAACTTTGTTGCTTTGGTGCATTTGTGTGAAAAACAAGCCTGGTCATTTTTTGGCTTTTGAATGAACCTCGTTGTTTCTCGTTCTCGGCTGCAATCTTCTGCCCTCAATTTTTTTTGTCAGTCTGTAAGTGGAACAATGGCAGCCTTTCATGAGATGAGATCAACTGGCACACACACAGAGGTAAGAGATGACAGTCTCTTGCTGGAAAGCTTTTCATGTAGTGATTCAGTGACTGATGCAGCTGATGTTGGTGGTTTAGTTGTTCTGTGGAGTTTCATTATGGTTTGTGGGAATTTGGAAGAAGAAAGCCACTAACTGAACCAAACAGCTACATTTAAGCTGATTTTACCAGCTGAAGGTCAGTGGAGGTACTTGATCAGGCCAAACATCTGTGGATCACTATGTGTCAGGAAACTCATGTGGTTCAACCGGCATGAATACAACAATGTGCTAAAATAATCGTAATGAGAGGTAAAGACAAACTAAGAGCAGAGTGAAATATATACCGAAGAACTGACTAGTTCACACATTTATTTTTGTGAGCGCGTTCAGTTCTTTTTTCATTCTGTCATTTCACACTCATCTAGTGTTCAGCAACTTCTCAGAACGTTGTGTTTTTCCTGGAAACATTTTTAAACCTTTTAAAATACGTTTTCTTTTCATCTAGCTTTTCTTTTGAATGGCCTGGTATTGTCTAGAATTCATTTTGTGGGTAAAACTGTCAGTAGTGTCCAATATCCAAAATGTAGAATCCAATAGAAATATAGAGTTATTTTGTGTTCTACCCAATGAAAGAAGTGCAGTGCAAGAAGTGAACAAGATTTTGTTCATAGATATGTTATTCTCATTCTCAGTGGTTATATTAGTATTCTTTGGTGCACATGTGAAAGCTACATAAAGACACCATATTCTGAAAAAAAAAAAGTTTTTATACTATATTCTATTCATGCAGCAAACTTGACAATGAAAAACCATAAATGGATTTATGCTTCAAGATTAACTAAAGATGCAGAATCATATCAAGAGGGAACAGAGCTGACCACTTTTTTCCCCCTAGAGGTCAAGAATGAGGCCAACGAATATAATAATGCATGTTTATTTTATATTGGACAAAAAGAGGCATAAAGGACTATGAAAAACAGATATATCTTGCATTGCAACTCTTTAAGATGAAGTCGTCACATCCAAGCTTCTAGTACTAGCAGATAAGTCTGACACTGATGCACAAACTTCCAATTTATTCTGTTACATTAAGTAATAATTTGCATGTAGTAATAATCCGCTTGTTAAGATGTGATGTATTGGCCTTCTGATAATATTAGAATCGTTTGAGATTACAAACTTGCCCTGAAAATAAATGAGAGTATGAAGCTGCAATAAAATCTAGAAAAGTTTGGACATCTTGTAAAATGCAATAAAATCAATAATCTGTGAATTGTTCATTTTCTTTCAAATTAATTTAACTGAAAAAAGTATAAAGAATAGATTCCAATGGTTTCAATTGTATTTTGTAAATATAAAAACATTTTTGATGGCTGCCACACATTAAAAAAAGGAGTGTTTTAGAATTATTTTTGTATTGTGAAAAGTGCTATAACACAACTGAATAAAAAAAGAATTGATAAATTCTAAAGTAAAACTTTTCACTTTTTTAATAGAGCATTTATTAAGTAGAGTTTACTTTCAGTCTCTTAAATGATATTTACTTACATACATTGTGATATATTAGTTTCAGCTGTTCATAAAATCCTGATTAATCAGATAGTCAAACAGTGTTTGATGGCGACGTCTGCACACTCCTCCTCTGTCGAAGACATCTGGATCTGAATTCATAAACCAGAATGACCACTGTGGCCACGCCCGCCAGAGCAGAGTGGACCAATCGGATCACACTTTCTGTAACACCACAACAGAGACAGCCTTATGAGAGAAGAAATAATGAGCAATTTTATAAAGCCCTAAATCCATGATCTGTATACATGCACTCAAAAAAGTAAGCCTTTTTCAAGATTCACTTAATTCAATTAATAGTAAAATTTCATCAAATTGTATGAATAATTCTTATATATTATGAATTAATCATTTAAATGAGTAAAAACAAACAAAATAGAGCTTAATTAAACATTTTGTATAAATCTAAATGGAACAAGGCAATAGACCATTTAGTTTATGTTATTCGTATTCATAAATAAAATAAAAATCTGCAGCAGCCAGGTGATACAAATCTGAGCTCTCAAAAACTTCCCAGTTACAAGCTGTCTAGTTCTATGAGCACGTAAACACTTTGTATAAGTCGTAATCTTGCAATTATGACATGGGATGAATGCACCTAATATTGGCTATAGTCACTAATATCACAGATGACGTAGGCCTTCCTGACACTCATTTTTGTTAAGATGTTGAGTCTGCACACAGCTGTAGGTGTTTTTATCCTGATATTCCACCTCCAAAGATAGAGAGAGACTGGACAATAAACTGTTTCCTTTGTACCAGGAGAGAGTCACATGACTCGCATTCAACACTGAACACAGCAGTGAACAATTCTGCTTTGATGATGAAGGACATCGTGTAAAGTGTCTGGGAAGAGGAGCTGGAAAACATTACAGAATAATTAAATTCGATTAAAGTGTCCGCACATCCAGCTTCAAAGTGCCCTCGTCTAAAACTGCGTTCACACTGCCAACAACTTTTCCACAGAAACTAACCCTTAACCCAAACATACACCTGGACAAACAGCTTTTGCGACCAATGATAGCTTTCTCCACACCCCTATATACCTTTCATCACACCCGGAACATGGCGGTAAGACCACAAGTAGGCATTCCCACAACTTCAGTTTAGTAATGTTTATGAATGACATTCACAGATGTTATTCCATGCTGTAGACACTGATTAGCTTTCTTGCTGAGAAAAACAAAAAATTTGGAGGGAAACACTAAATATAAATAGAATCAGTTCATAAACTGCTTACATCTTTTAAGATGAACAAGATTACAGTTATTCATCTGCAGCGAAAGCGTGGTCTGAGTTCACAAAACCATTCCAGCTCAGAGTCAGCGTCGAGAACCAACATGTACACAATTTACAAAGACATAATAAATTATAGGAAAGTTCTGACCACTAAAATAACTTTCCCTCCATCTTGCTGCAGACACTCCAGTCGCTCTTCATTTGCATAAAGTTAAACATTGGTGCTTCTTAAAACGGAAGGCTGGATCCTACGTCACGCATGTTCCCGGCACGGAAATACATTTTATGTACAACACGACACTGTTATTAAAAACCTTTATATGAACTGGCTTTCTATTATAAAGTAAATGACAGCCGCCTCTGGTCTCCCAGTGGATTACTTTATTGTCAGTTTAATTTCACCAAGACAAAAGATAACATGTATGCCTTCATGTTCGAAAACATTTTTGTCTTACTTTTCATAATGAACTCAGACAAGCTCAGTGCCAACTTTTTTTACATCTGTTCTTTTTTGTGAATTGGAATGTGTGCAAAGGATTGTGGGTGACTGAATGACACTTGATGCATCCTTCAAAGTGAGCTGAATGAAGAATGAAAAACAAAGGCAGCCTTCCAAGGATCCTTCAAATTGAGAAGGCCTTCAGCTGCACTTGATGACATGGCAGCCGAGATATGCAGCCTTACTAGCAGAAACACCCCATATCCCCACTTTGTCTCGACCCCGTAAAATCGCTAGCAGTGTGAATGCAGCTTATCCCTTGTAACAGTAGAGAGTCACATGACTGTCACATCACTGAACACAGCCATGAACAATTCTGGTGTGATGATGAAGGACACTGTGTAAAGAATCTTGTTATGACAGGAACGGAAAAACATTTCTGAAAAACTACAGAATAAATTAAATTAGGTTAAAGCGTCCACACATGCGACATCCTCGACAGCGACAGAATGTGTGTATAGAGATGCTTCTGCACTAAAGTCTGCACTTTTCTTCACACGAAGACTATGTTTAGGGCATAATATGAGTAGACGAATTGGGACGAAGATCAGATGTTGCCATTGAAAAAAAGTTCAACTCCATGCAAATGAAGAGCGAGTTTCGTGTCAGTGACGTTCACGTCAACGTCCACGAGGGACTTCACACAGCCTACAGAAGACTAGTGACAACACGTTATATGATGTAAGCTATACACTTATGATATCTCTCTGCTTCGGGTACGAATCACAGTGTAAAATACTTCTATATCCACTGACATATGTTTGTGATTTGAAAAGATAATGCTTTATGAGATTTATCCGGGGTAAAACCGGTGGCAAATAAACATGTGGATGATCCGTTGTGATAATCCCTAACGGGAGCAACCAAGAGTGAGATAGAAACGTTTCTACACGATTTGTATTAAATCATTAAAAGAAACACGTGTTGTAAAATGTTGATTACACAAATGTATACAACAAACAGGCTATACTTAATAAAAAATGTGCACAAATGAATAACAAAATCATATCATTACATAATCAGAATAATCATGATTAATTATTGATTTACAATGTTAAAAGGTAAATGTAGGGCCTATATATATATATATATATATATATATATATATATATATATATATATATATATATATATATATATATGGGTGATTCTTTAACTATGGTACTTTTTTTGTCCCTGGATGAAATAATAAAAACTAAAAAACATTTCTTCTTTTTTGTTTTTGCCACACTTACTTCACCCCAAGGGGAACTTATAAAAATGTATCATGGCTCAATAATTTTTTTTTTTATATAATATGAGTCCTTTTATGCATGGTTTTTACTGTTTTCCCTCTGTCCCTAAGCCAGACTTTGTACCTTCAACCTTGCTTAATTCTAAATTAAATATTTAAATAATGTAGATTTCAAGTACAAATGATAAAATAATGTCTAATTCAATTATACATAATATATATTGCAATATTTATTCACATTTTCCTATATTTTTCATAAGTAGAACCCTTGTCCCTTGGGTTCACTGTCATTTCCACCACACTGTACAAAATAGAATCCTGGGATCATTGTTTTAGGTTTGTATACTTAGTAATCATAGCAACAGAAACCCCACAGTGGAACACACGGCTGGGTGAAAGGGTGACCTCTTTAGGGGGTAATGAAAAGAAGAAAAATCTAGGTAAATATGACTAAAACTGAGAGTATGTTTATTAGTCGTCATTTCCAAACGGCTCATATTTCACATGGACGTACAAATAACTAGATAAATTTAATTTAATAATGTGTTATTTGTGTATATTTAATGCTAACTCTAAAATTAATATTAGCATGATATTTTAGAGAGATATTTTAGAGAGAAAAGGGGGGAAATGTCATTTCCACCACAGTCATTTCCACCACGGTGTTCATTGTGGTGGTAAAGACAGGTTGTGGTGGAAATGACATTGTTCGTGCTAAACAGCGAATTATTTGGGCTATAATACTAAAACTTGAATATAAAAAAACATATAATTAATTAACCCTTTCATGCATAGTGGTCACTGCAGTGGACAGCTATTAAAAAAACATTTTCTTAAATTTGCACGGGTTTTGATGGCTTAGTTGCACATCATCCTCTTCATTGGACCCTGGTGCATCATCTTATACATTGCAACCAAGTGGCAAGCCTTTGTGTTTCGATTTTTTCCCCCTCCAAACAAAGATGGCCAAGGGTCAGTCAGAAATGCCAAGTTGCTCTGGAATATCCACCCATTCCTTCTATCCTAGGAGACTCTTGTAGGTAAAAAAATATATATATTGCAGCATCAAGCTATATCTAATGAGTCATATCACAGTTAAATTTTCCAAGTTTTGATTTTAGATTGGGAGAAAAATCTGATTAATCATCTGTCCACTAGTGAACTTCATGCATCAATGGCTATATTTCAGCTACAATTCATACTTATACTGCGAATATTGTTTTTGAAAATACATAATCTGCAGTGACTTTTTTGACTGTAAATAAATGTATTTGTATTATTAGAATGTAATTTTCATTGACATCAAAAAGGTTATGTGATTACATAATGTAATTAGATCAAAAAGTAATCTGATTACATAATGCACGTTATTGTAATGCTTTTCTTTACTTGTAACATCAAAAAGTAATCTGAATGCATTATGCATGTTACTTGTAATGCGTTTCCCCCAACACTGCTCATTCAAGATGAGATTGATAAAAACGTATCGCTAGGTTTTCTCAGAGAAATGTGCTATGTGCTATGATAGAAATGTGTCCATTTAACACTATCTCACGAACAATTCGTACGAATTCGTACAAATGATTAAAAAGGTGGCTAATTTATCTAAACCCACGTGATGGGTAGGTTTAGGCCCGGGGTCAGGGGTAGGTCATTCGTATGAATTCGTATAATTCAATTTGTAAAATATGTACGATTTTGCAAAAATCGTACGATTGAAAAAAAGTACGATTGAGGTACAGTTGAAGTCGTATGAATTCGTACGAATTAGCCACCTCGTAGAATTTGTACGTTTTCCCGTGAGATCAGGTCGGTCCGTCTTGAACATAATCAGAATTATCAGCTAATAAGGGTAAATCTCCATACTCTGGTACACTGGAGAGAGCATCTGAGTGGTTTCCACAGTTGTACCTTGTAGAGATCTCTGATGGAATCACTCATGTTCTGATATAAAAGAACTTGTAAGTTCAATTGCCTTTGCAATATTTCACATTTATATTTTTTTTGTATATATTTTATAGTTTTCACATGATTTGATATAATTTTATTGATTAGTTTGTTAAATACACATACTTTATCTGTTTGATTATTGTATTACGGTATGTTTAATACAGTATCTCTTCAGTTTAAACTATAAACGCATGCTGTCCACTCAAGTGGACATCTGAAAATCTCTTTGAAAAATGTGTAAAAAAACAAAACAAAAAACAATTCAAATCTTGTTTTTCATGCCCTAAGAGCAATAAAAACACAAAGGAAAAAAATCCTGACTGAGGTTATCATAATTCATGCATGAAAAGGTTAAGTTAAGGTAGTAAGGAAATATTTTATTATTTATTATTGTTACAATATTGTTGGTAAATAAGAGAACAATAGATAAGTAAGTTTGACATGATGTCTTGGCTCTTTCTTTAAGATGGCAAGCAATACCACAGCACAGAGGTCAAGATCATATAGATAAAGAATAAAATCAGATCCACTTAAAAATGCAGAGTCCCTCAAGAAGGACAGAGAAAGATACCTGAAGAAAAAGCAACAAGGTGTTCATTTCAAAATATTGCCTATTTTATCTGTTATTCAACATTATATTCAACTGGTTATATTAAGGTTATATTAAAGGTATAGCGGAGGATCTTTCTGAATTTTAGATAAGACCCGCCCTCTCCACTTTTTGAAAAGTTTGATTGATTCACCAGAATGATTGACAATTAGGAGGACCAATAGTATAGGTGATCCACCCGGAAGTAAAAAATCCTCCACTATACCTTTAAGGCAATGATGACATAAAGGGTTTGCTCTAGTTTGCTCTAGTTTGTCCTAGTTCAGCATGTGAGCAGTGAAGAAATTATTTGCTGATTTTTGACACATATTTATGTTTTTTTTTTTTTTTTGATTGTTTTTCATTTAAAAATATTGATTATATTTTTTTTGTTCACTAATGCTGTTGCTTATTGATTTGCTCTGGTTCACCACATAGAGCAGTAGAAAATTTGTTTTTAATTGGAAGTTGCCTATCTATGTCATTTCCGCCACGCCATGTCATTTCCACCACAACACATATTTTAAAGTAAAACATATAAAAAACATACAATCAAAACAACTATATTGAGTGGTGTTGATAATTGTGCAGTTATGGGTAAGATATGTGTATACACTTTGAGAAATACATGATTTTGAGCTATGATAAGTAAATGAAATGTTCCAGTGATCTAGTTTTAGGTGTTTTTTAGTGTAAACATTGTAAAATCTTTACAATTACATTTCTGAAAAATAAATAAATTACAAATTTGATCAGAGATTTGTGTGCTATTTAATCAAATATATTTATAACAGAATATATTTTATTATTTTCTCTTCAAAACACATGTTTTGCTATGTGATGGAAATGACCGTTTTCTTGGACTGTCAGATAAAAATGGCAAAATATATATATTATTCAATACAAATCATCACAGCCAACTTAAGGGAAGGTTTCTAGACAGATTGAGAAACCAACTGATACTAAAAAACTGTTTGTAGAAATGTTTTTATTTTCTGAAACTGTCTAGCTCAAAGAGTACCATAGTTGAAGAATCACCCATATATATATCCCGAGCAGGGGATACTCACCATAGACAGTAAGACTGAATGTGTTGAGCGGGGTCTCTGTTCTGCTGCTAGTTACTTTATAAAGTCCAGAGTCTGTGGTTCTGGTGTTTGTGATGGTCAGAGATCCAGTCTTCTCATCCACCTTCAGTCTGTCTCTGAATCTCCCATCAGCACTACCATTATAAAGTGTACTCTCATTGTTCTGTCTGTTAATTCGAGCTATGAGAATTTCGTTGTGTCCAAACCTCCACTCAATCACCTTATCTCTCTGTATTTCGGCAGCATCAGTGTTTAGAGTGACAGAATCTCCCTCACTGTCACTGACACAGTGACACTGTCTTTACTGCATCAATACTTAACACACCTAATGAAATGCATAATTGTAATAAGTTCACATTTTCATAAAATTAGTAAGATCAAGGTAAATACTTGTTCTTGCTAACTTGAGTTTTGAAGCAGATTGATTGATTACCAGCACATGCTAAATCTTTTCACTGATTCTGTTCAAACTGACACCATAAACATTTATAACTTACCAACTAAACACCACAAGCACAATCGGAAAATTGTGTGAATCATTTTCTTTAGCTTTTTAAACATCAGAACCGTTTCAGAACGGCCAGATGCTCAATGTGAATAAATAATCTCCATGCACCTCCTTTCAGTGTCTAAACAACTTCTCACCTAGACATATTTAGAACTGAAGACCAGACCAATGCTCGCAGTGGTCAACCGGCAACAATCGCACTCGGACTCAAACCGCAGCAAACATAGAGGTTCATTCTCGTGTAAAGCCAGGTGCACACTATGCAATTTTGACCACGATTTGGCCGTCTGAGACAAATTTTGTATATCCTAAAAGATTCCTCTGATCCTAGGCTAAAATCTGTAGTCTTTGTTATCGTTAGTTTGACATGTTCACCGACAGCCGATGACTGTTGTGCTCAAATTTTAGCAGTTTCAGAAAATTTGTCTCACAGTCTTGCAGTGTGACTTCTCCAACGACGACCGTCAAATTGTCTTCGTTTTTCATGACAAGTCGTGACCAAAATGAATGTTAGAAATTTCTTTGTAGCCAGCATTTCAATCCCACGTGTAACCCAGCTCAAATCACTGAACGCATCATTGATTGATGATGTAAAACTCCGGACAAGTTTTCTTGCGTGCGTCCGTTTTTAATGTGTCTTGACTGCCGTACAGCATCAATGACAACTGAGATCTAACCGTGTGACATGGCTTACAGCTATGATCATGTTTGCACAGTCTGACAAGCAACAATTGTAAAGGATTTTTATAAATCGCACAGTGTGCACCCGGCTTTACGCAGCACGTTTGAGCTTCAGAAAGAACCAATGAGATTAATTAACCAGTGACCAGTTGTATCTTTCCATCATATAAAGTGATCGCGTCTTTCCAGAAAATTTGGACTAAACCGCTCCATTTTGGTGCATTAGATTTACAATCTCTTGATGATTTTTTTCAAGCCTCAAAGTTGTAGTTGCGTAAAACGGAGCGACAGAAATCGCTCAGATTTGATAAAAAATATCTTCATTTGTGTTTTGAAGATGAACGAAAGTCTTTCAGGTTCAGAATTACATGAGGGTGAGTAAACGATCACAGATTTTTCATGTTGTGGTGAACGAACTCTTAGAAACTACAACATAAAAATCTTGCTAACGATTCTTCTTCAGTAAACTGCGCAGTGCTGGGGGTCCTCCAGGAACAACTGACATAATGTACAAGAGACTAAATGCGATTCTGCTGCATCATGATGACAGATGAGGTCATTAAAATTACACAATTGCACAGTGTTGAGATTATTGCTCATAGGGTTAGGGGTGGAGTAGGCTTAGCCATTTGTTAGGGTGGAGTTTATAATTATACTAAAGTTAAGGTTAGTGGTAGGGCTGGACTGGACTGGGGCTAAAATTCGGCACTGGCACAAATTCAAGTTCCCCTGTGATTGTTTTTGCTAGGTTTAGGGCCTTAAATTGGAGTAAATAAATCAATAAATAAAACTAGTACAGGGACGAATAATGATAGATATGTCCTATGTAGTGTCATTGACCATTCCATCAAACTTTAAGTCATTCTCCCCAGAAATAAATTACATTTCTATTTTATTTTCATATCTCTGTGAACATATTGCTGTTCATATTCTTATAAGAATATTGGAATACTGTTCATTTTTGGATTAAAATAATATATTGAGTTTTATTTTTTCTGTGAAGTCATTTCCACTGAATTTACTGAATTGCCAAATCCCGTTCGCGTCTTGCTCAAAGACTAACAGATTTGGATTTGAGAGCGAGACAGTATCCTATGTTGCAAATGAGCTCTGCAATAAAGTGTAAAAATATAATAAGTCCAGATTTTGATCAATATTGGTGGATGACATGTTTTAAAGGTGCTATAAGCGACCTCGCGCATTTTTTAGGGTGGGGGGGGGGGGGGGGGGGGGGGGGTTGAGTAGTGCGCGGATGAGGAGGAGGGAGGGTCTAGCTAGCCTCCGTTTTGTTTGATAATAATTCAAACATCAACAAGAGGTTACGCCAACCGAGATCGCTTATAGCACCTGTAATGCTGGATTGAGTCACTTGGTGTTTTGGAGTTTTGTGTTAATGATCTCTTTATAAATTGGTTCAAGTTGCCGCTCGCGCGCCATTTTAAACTGCGTGTTTCTTTGGTAATATTGGTTCTTAAATATAATTAAAGGGTGGATTGCACTTATAAAATATCATGCAGTCAACTTTGTCAAAGTATATTTGATTTGTCTAAAACAAAGACTGTAAAAAAAGATGGACAACGCACCTTCACTCTCTTCCATAGAAATTGTCCCAAATGGTGGAACAAAAAGTAGGCTAATAGTAAAAGTTATATTAGGACTGGCACGCCCATTATTTGAGTTTCTCCTAAATCTGAAAGTTTGGAGCTACTTTTAGCCTTAAGATGTTTTGTGAATATGGCCCCAGATCACTCAATATTACACTGACAGAGGTTTTCACAGTAAGATTCGGAGCAAATCAGAATCTAAATCAAGAAACTGTAAGCTGTGATTGCATAATTAATTTAGGAAAATATTTTGACAGATCATGGAAATATTTAATAATTAATAATACCTAAAGATTATTCAAAAGCATTCTACCTATCAGTTTTAAGGCCTTTGACAGTGTTGTTTTTCCATGTTTAGTCACTAGTTGGCGCTCCAGCAGGGTCTTTAGGAGAGAAGTAATGTCTGTACACCATTAATGAATTAAAATAACTGATTCTGAAGTTTAACAAAGATTCTGACATGTAGATTGAAAGATGACATGTAGATGGATCAAACTGCTGATAAGAACTTTTTACCTTTTTTTAAATGAATCACATCAAAACAAAACAAAATACTGCAAAAGAGAGTCATATTCAGTGTTGGTTGATTGATGCAATCGATGTTTTAGTTTAGTTGGTCATTATGGTTTGTGGGAAGCAGAGAAATACTGACTTAACAAAACAATAAAGGACAATGAGAGACTTGATCAGGCCGGACATCTGAAGATCAGTAGGCCTGTATTTCAGGAAACTCGTGCGTTCAACAGCCATGAATACAAATATGCACTAAAATAGTTGTGATTAGAGATAAAGATCAACCTATGAGCAGGTTAGAATATAAACTGAAGGCTCGAATAACGTTTTTATATTGGTTTGAATAAATGTACTGTAAAGACTACAAAAGCAATAGATAGTGATTTCACTTTAAAATAATAATAATGTTACTGCCAGTGGGGCAGACCTATAGAGATCTGTTATTCTCAATGTTGTATTAGTGAAAACTACACTAGTCATGCAGCAAACAATACAAAACTGTTTGTGGAGTGATTTTAACTTAATTGATACTAAAGATGTAAAATCCATACAGCAGTATGATATAGAGTATATATAGAGCTGAACTATATATATATATATATATATATATATATATATATATATATATATATATATACTGTGTATATATATATATATATATAAATCATGTTTATTTAATATTGCAAAACAGAGGCATAAAGTAATAAAAAAAACAATATTGCATTTTGAATATCAACTTTTAAGAACTTTTTACTATAACATCATAACACCAAGAGAGATATTAGAAAAACCACTGAAAAACCACTAGGTGGAGTCGTTGTATTGATTTTCACTGCATCAACAGAGACATTAACATTCAACAGGTGATAAGTTGCATGCGGTATTGATCTGCTTGAAATAGACTAGAAATATCAACCTTATAGTAAATGAAAAATGAAATAATCATTGAAATGTTTATTCAAAGGATTTTTTTTGTGATGTGGCTCTCATAAGCATTCAGTGTTTGCTGCGTTCTGCACGCTCCTTTTCTGTCGAAGACTTTTGGTTCTAGATTCATAAACCAGAACGACCACTGTGGACACGCCCACCAGAGCAGAATGGACCAATCGGATCACAGCTTCAGTGAAACCACAACAGACAGTCTTACGAGAAGAAATGAGCAACGTTATAAAACAGAAATATGATTAATATAACTAGTGCAAAATATAACATTCTCACAGGACAATCAACTCTCCCCAGAAGCAAGAAACTTCCATGTGACATCTCTTAACAATGGTCTTTTTTCACATCGTCTCGTGTTTACCAGAAAATTGCTAACTATGCAAAAACAGCCCAGAGGCTGCACAAACTTCTCATATTGACCTTTGTAGTCACAGTCACATAGGCCACAAGGCCTTAAAATCACATCTGACTTGTATTGTATTTAAACTAGCTCTACAATTGTGTTCTATAGAGTAGAGAAAATATTTCAACAGTCACAACCTCAGGCAGCCGCTAACAGAAAAATAGCCTTACAAAGCTCTCCGACAACTAAAAAATCGAATTCAACACTGCATACATGATAGCGTGAAAAGAAATCCCATTTACGAGATTTAGGCCATTCATTTTGCTTCAGAAGAACTGTGTGAATATCAACCATACGTATGAAATAGCCGTCAGATGTGCAGAAATGATGGCCCATATCGATGAAGACATCAGGGATATGCTTGTTCAACAAACAAGACACAAGTCCTTTCTTGCTGATGGGGATACAGACATCTCCAATACTCCAATACAACTTTTTTATTGTCTTTTTTTCCTGAAGTCGTGGAGGCTGTAGATAACACCCAAAACGTGCATTTTACTGCTTATACTAAACTATTATAATCTGTTATTCAGTTAAAGTGACTGAAGAACCATTAATTCTAAGTTCTCACCCCAAATGAAATGACAAATAACTAATAAATTTTGACTCAAGATGTAAACAGTAAAAATGTTGAAGACATTTGATCTTATTTTACTTTCACATTTATTAGACGCTTTTGTCCAAAGCGACTTACAAATTAGGACTAAATTAAGCGAGTCATCGTGAAGAGGCAAAAACAACGCAAGAAGTGCTCAAAATATGAAGTGCCTTGATAATGAAAAGATTGTTAAAGTTATGAAAGAAACAATACTATACTACAAAAATACTACAATATAAATATGAAGGCATCGTAGATGGTACAAATGTTGCGTTTGATTCCTTTGGCACCCCTAACTGGATGGAAAAATACATTGCATTCAGCGCAGATGGTGCATCTGCAAACATGGTGGAGTGATTGCTCTTTTGCAGAGGAATGTTGAAGAGCATGTGATTCCCACTGCATGCCACATCGGTTAGTGTTTCCCTTTGGAAAGAATGCATATAATTTAAGTGCAAAGTCAAGACGGGAGATGAATGCCCTTGGATAACAGCTTGGTGTGGGGGTTTGCACTCCTTCTAATGTGAAGGGAACAAGATGGATTCCTCAGGTAAACAGAGCACTCTTAAATCTGAAATGCATCCCCCTCTCTCTCCCCCTCTCCCTCCTCAAGTCACTGAAAGTTCATTAAGAATGTCTATATAACACATATCATGTATCTTGTGAATATGTTGTTTTTTCCTTTTCATGTTTGGTATCATTTTAATTGTCTCAGTGCGATTGGTAAAATGGTCTTAATTTCATTGCAGTCAGTGGTTTAATGAGAAAGGTTGAGAACTTTGGAGAATCTGGTTCCCCTCTCTGGGTGATATCTCTTTACTATATCTCAAGAAACCAGGTGCTACCCCCTGGGGTGAATGGATTGGCCAAACAACTCTAAACAATATTTGCATAACCCTTTTTGTTCTGGTATTTAAGGCGAGGTGACAGAGCAGTCTTTGGGACTCTTTACCAGGAACCCCCATACAGTGATGTTTCAGTGTTTTCCTGTAATGCAGGAAACTTACTTTTGATTTTCTCAGCAAAGCAGTCTGAGTTCTTCACATAAAAATCAGTCGACAGGGCTTCATACATATCTCATAATCAAAACCCTCCTTAAAGGGGGGGGGGTGAAATGCTATTTCATGCATACTGAGTTTTTTACACTGTTAAAGAGTTGGATTCCCATTCTAAACATGGACAAAGTTTCAAAAATTAAATTGTACGTTTGAAGGAGTATTTCTGTGCCAAAAATTGTCCTTCCGGTTTGTCACAAGTTTCGGAAAGTTTTTTTCGAGTATGGGTCTGTGTGACGTAAGATGGGGCGGAATTTCCTTATATGGGTCCTAAGGGCACTTCTCAGTGGACGCGCGCACACTCGTAGACCAGAGAGAGAGAGAGAAGAGAGCGAAAGCAGTACCTCATCTAAGCGCTCTGCTCGGCTTTAGGAAAGTCAATGTCACCAAAGAAGTGTGTTTTTGGTTGCCAGGGCAAGACAACCCTGCACAGATTCCTAAAGAACCCAGCGTTAAGGGACCAGTGGATGGAGTTTGTTTTTTTCAGAGACTGTTTGTTTTTGTGCAAGACTGTTTGTTCCCTGCATTTCAACGATAATTGTTTAAAACTAAAGACTTTTTGGAGATATGAAGGATGCAATACTACTCTATAGGTACTCAAGATTAACAGGAGATTGAGTGAAAATGAGCATTTCACCCCCCCTTTAAAAGGGTCATGCAACATGTTGTAAAAGGACACACGAGACCAGGTGTGATCCAAATACGTTTATTATAACCAAAAACCAACAACAAATTGATTCACAAAAACGGGGAAGTCTTTCTTTAACAGATGCAAAAACTTTTATTTTTCTTGTCAACAATATTCACAGAGGTATATGAAATATTAAACTTAAAGCTTTCCAAAACATGCCAAGCATGATCATTTCTGTGAAGTATTTTATAAGACACTTCCTTAATTTTGTTATTGACACAAAACTTGTTTGGCAGTTGCATGCTTTGACCCAACTAAATAAAGAAGACCAAAAAAATCTTGCTGCAGGAAAGGGCACAGAACAAAGAACATTTCTTATAACCTTATTGCTACATTGTTGTTTTAAAACATCAGCATTATCAATGAAAATGTTTCCACAAAGATTATCCATGTTGATCCTACTAAATTAGAGTTCCTTAAAAGTAACATGACACTCTTTAAAATCATGCTTATAACAATACTAAACTCTCTTGCTTTTAATTTAATTGTTTGTAGTAATTCAGTATATGATAACAAATAGGCTATCCATTGGAATTTACCAAATGACTTAATAATCTCTCAATAATCTTTAAAATAATCTCTTTTGTTGAACCAAGTAGCTGTAATAGAATAGTAATAGAATAGAATAGTAGCCTATGTCTTTGTTATTCCATATTCGCACAAGGGATTGGACAGACATAGACAAAGCTTCATTTGTTTATGTGACCCTGACAACAACACACACCAAACATAGGGGCTTCACTGGAGACTTAACTGTGCCTAAGCTTCGTCAGATGTCTTTAGTGTTATTCATAAACAAACACAACGAGTATTAATAGTATCCATCAATATCAGATGAAATCAGCAACAATGAAGAACACTTTCAAGACTGTTCTCTTTTTATACTAACGTGGGGTAAGTGTACGATATCTGTTCATTGTTCCTAAGTTTTCCTAGTAGGCTAATAAATAACATTGATGACATTCGTCCAGATCACATCACACATGTTCCCGCTCACACCGTCACCGCACAATAGTTGATAGTTTTGAATACTATCAAAACTGAATTTAGGAAAAGTACTTTGCATTACAAATCTTTATATTTACTGGTTTTCTATAAATGCAATACAGTGAATGACAAGCGTCTTTGGTCTCCCAGTGGTTTACATTATTGGCAGTTTAGTGTTAGTAATTAATTTACAGCAAAACATCTATGCTTTCATGTCCGAAAACATTATTTTTGTCTTACATTTCATAATAAACTAAGACAAGCTCAGTACCAACTCGTTTTCCGTCAGTTTATTTTCATGAATTTAAATGTATGCAAAGGATTGTGGGTGATTTAAGGCTGCGAAGGATACATCTGATGTGTCCTTCAAAACTGGCTGAAAGAAAGACATGAAACGAAGGCTGCCTTCTAAGGATCCATCAAATTGAGACGGTCTTCAGCGACGTTTAATGACGTGGCAGCCGAGATATGCAGGCTTATTACTAGGACCCGACTGAAGCACCCGATATTGGCACTGTCCCAAATGGTACTCATTTGTACCAAAGTACTCAAGGTCTTTCTACGAGTCCGCACTTTTGTGACGTAACACCATTTTTTGACTGCTGGCAAGAAGTCTGCAGAGCTTGCATCAGTTTCATTATAGGGGGCGTAATTATTTGGGTTTATATCTGGTTTGTAGAATTGCGGGACACAGTCGGACACACTACACTAGAGAAAAGTCGCATTTGACATTCTCTTTTAAACCACTAGATGGTACAAAAATTCAGCTGAGCACTTTTATTAACCACAATGGTGCATGGCGCGATTGCGGACAGCAGCACAAAGTTCATTCTGCGCTAATTTGATCTAATATTTAATGTTTATTAAAATGTTGTAGATTTATTAAGCAAATGAGAAGCGGTAAATTATTGAATATGAGACAAATTATTAGACAAATGTATATATATATATATATATATATATATATATATTAATAATATATAAACTTATATTAAGTTGGGTGTCCACCTTTGACATAATCACCACATTTATAATGAAACCATCATATTTAAAATATGACATTCATCATATTATATATAATTTACTATACTGTAAAGCTATATTAAACTAGATGTACCGCATCGCGGTACAAAATATGACCGCCGCTCAGGCCTGCACTGGCTTTCCACAAAAATAAATGACGCGTGTATGTATGTGTGCGTACATGTGTGCGCGTGTGTGTTTGTGTGTGTGTGTCTGTGCATGTGGATTTGTATGTGTGTGTATGGGTGTGTGTCTGTGCGTGTGGATGTCAGTGTGTGTGCATGCTTGCGTTTGTTTGTATTCCTGCATGTGTGTGTGTGACAGTATCATCCTAAACCAGCAACCCTTCGCTCAACAGCACCATCTACAGGCCGATGAGTGTACAGTCACTAAATGTGCACATAAATGAATTTATTTTATACCCCCCCATGGATGAAATTATACAAAACTTAGCAGAGGATACCCCCAGAGGATGTCAAGTTAATCATACACATGAAATATGGTGCAGTTCTGAACATCTCCACTGAAGATAGGGGCGATTAAAGCAGAATAATATTGCATTTTCATTTTTTATGGGAGGGGCGCAAATCACAAATGAGTGATTTTGGGCTAGGTTGATGTGGGCCCTTAAGAGCAACATACCATAAAAATTTCTTCATCCTCGGTGCCACGGTTCAGGTAGTTATTTAGGAAAAATGGATTTTTTTGGGTTTGGGGGGGCCCAGCGCGGGGGGGGGGTGGCCCCCGGGGACCAAACGAAATTTTTCCGTAGAAGTCTAGTGGGGCTACATGTCCACCAAATTTCATGTTCCCCGGTGCTTCGGTGTCCCTGGTATCGTTGACAAAAAATTTACGGGGGCCCCAGCGCGGGGGGGGGGGGTGGGGGGGTTGTAGTGGCCCCCGGGGACCAAACGAAATTTTTCCGTAAAAGTCTAGTAGACCGACATACCATAAAAATTTCTTCATCCTCGGTGCCACGGTTCAGGTAGTTATTTAGGAAAAACTGCATTTTTTTTGGTTTGGGGGGGCCCAGCGCGGGGGGGGAGTGGCCCCCGGGGACCAAACGAAATGTTTCCGTAGAAGTCTAGTGGGGCTACATGCCCACCAAATTTCATGTTCCCCGGTGTTTCGGTGTCCCTGGTATCGTTGACGGAAAATTCAGTAAGGTGACGGAAAAAAAAAACAAAAAAACTTTGACAATCCCTATATGACCGCTTTCGCTAGCTACGCTAGCGGCGGTCATAATTAAAGCACATTTGTATTTTGTAAATTAACTAACATGAGATTTATCTCATTAGTTTGGCAGGAAGACTGTCGGTTCTTTATTTACAGCTGAATAATTCATTGTTTATAAGACAAGACTAAATGTCTATCTGTTCTCTTACATGACCATCAGTGTTACAGGTTATATAAGTTTAATCTCTGAAAACTGTTTCTGTTTGTTCTGCAGGAGTGTTTGGTGTTGATGCAGAGAAGAAAGTGTCATTGATGGAGGGAGAATCTGTCACTCTATACCCTGATCTTGATAAAATACAGAGATTTAAACAGATAGACTGGAGGTTTGGAGATGATGGTCCGGTCATTGCTGAAA
Source organism: Abramis brama (assembly GCA_022829085.1). NCBI lineage: Eukaryota > Metazoa > Chordata > Actinopteri > Cypriniformes > Leuciscidae > Abramis > Abramis brama. The sequence continues at coordinate 27,827,497 of CM040773.1, read as the reverse complement.
CTGATGGAAAAAAGAATACCTCATATCCTCATCTCACTGAGAAATTCGGAGACAGAGTGCAGCTGGATAATCAGACTGGATCTCTGACCATCAAGAACATGAGAATCAATGACTCTGGACTGTATAAACTACAGATCAGCTACAACAATCTGACCCCTAATATGACGTTCAATGTTACTGTCTATGGTGAGGATACTTTTTTATTTTTATTATTTTTAAATGTTTTTGTTTTACAAATTAAATGTGAGCCAGCAAATATAGTTATCATGTGTTAGACTTACATATAATTGTTGTTTCACAATATCACTATCATGATTATTTAATCATCTGTTTGTTTAGTGTCATTTTCATGACTTTTAGTTTGCTTTTCTTTATTTCCTTTGGTATTTGTTCTAGTTTCCCGCTCTCTAAGCAATTAATTTGATCACCTGTTAGTCTTTTAGTTCGTTAGCATTGTATACTTAAGTTCCTTAGTTTCCTCAGTTCATGGCCGGTTATCGTTTGTGTGTAGACACGCTGTTACGTAGAGATGATCTGAGTTTATTTTCTGGTTAAAAAAATAATTCATTTTGTGACAATCACAGTCATGCTGTTGTTTTGAATATCATCATAGCTGTGATTGGGCTGAAGGTGATCACATGATTGATATTCAGAACTACAGCGTGATGACGAGGCAATGAACATTGATTGATGTATATCTCACTCACAATGTGACCTGATATTTTTTGTTTCAATTCACCACTAGTTATAACTCCAAAACAACTCAAAGCAAGATCATTTGTTCTGTGGAATAAGGAATTTATAATTGAACACAGACAGATAGAGTGATACAAACAGTAAACAATCCCTGTGTTGTTATATGAAATAAGATGCCACATGGTCAGTCAAAGTAGTTGACTCGATCTGTGTCAAACTGATGTCCTTGTATGTCCTTTATGTAGGAACGGCAGGCAGAGCTAACCAGCTAGTTCTTGTATAGTTCAGCTTATAGTTCTACTCCTAACAATGTCAAATATGTATAATCTCTCTCTGTGAATCTGTTTCTTTTTCTTTTAGAGGCATTTGACATTAATTTTGGTAAAGTTGAAATAAAGAACTCAGTGATGGGTTCTTTGTGATTACTCAGAAGAGTCAATGATGGTGGGAGATATGATCATTCTTCAGACTAATGTTACAATGGAACTTGTTAAATCTGTTTATTAGGTCTGTATCCATGTGTTGTAGCAGTCATAGTTGTCGGTGTTCTGCTGCTGGTGTTTGCAGTTGGAGCCTCTGGTGTTTTTTACTATCGCTACAAGATCTGTAAACTAGAAAGGCCAAACTGTAAGTATTTCAGCTGATACAGTGAAAATGTATAGTATGATTTTTCATAGTCAGTATTTCTACCATTTTCCAATAAGTTCTGTTAATGATTGTTTAAGTGCAATAATTAATGAAGTCTGTGTATTGATGAATTCATTTCTCTGTTTAAAATGCAGATGCAGTAAACAATACGGACAGATATAGGAGTCAATATTCACTGATCACTGAAGATCTAGAGGACAACATAAAAGGTATTTGGGCTACAAACGTATTACCAGATTTGCTAACATTGGTGACAGACAGAATTAGCAGTTTCATATTTAATAGACACAGACATGAGTTTGAGTGTGGAAAATAACATTGGAGAGTTGCAGCAAATAACCACTTATACTTACATAAAGCTATTGTGTGAGTTCAGAAGAATTATATAGCGCACAAACTGCATGTCATTTTCTGATCGTCACAAAGACGGTCATGAGGAACTGCAACTGGATGGAAAAGAGCGGCTTGAAGACTCTGCAAAATCAAGCCATATGTGTTTAGAAGAACATGAAGGTGAGTAAAAGTCTAAATGTTACATTTAGTGATATATAACATGTCTGTGCAGAAACAGATTTGTTAATTATTTATGCATTTCAGTTTCATACATTGTTTTTTGTTAATTTTTATCTAAATGACCAATTTTAAAAGAGGTTGTTTCCTTTTGTTTAAAACATTTTTAAAATGGTATTGTTGTCATATCTATTGAATAACGTGTAACTAAATGAATAAATGTATAATTAACCAATCAATGCTGTGGAAAATACTGTTAAATCACGTTAATGAAAGATGCAACGTTAAAACATGCAACGTTATTGCAAATTGTTACAGATCTTCTCAGTCCTTCAGTGTCTCTGATGTTTTCATCTGGTTATAATCTCCTCATTTCCTATATCTATGTGCAGCTGTGACAGATGAAGGCAAGATCTCTGAAGAACTTAGTCAAAAATGTAAGTATTGCAGCTGTTAAGCAGCAAGCGAAAAATAAGCTTTACTGTGTGACAATGGAGTATGAAAAAGTACATGATTTTTCATAATAAATATTTATAGTTCAAGTTCAAGTTCATTTTATTTATATAGCACATTTTATAACAGCCACTGACTGACCAAAGTGCTTTACAGAACTACAAGATTAAGACAATGATGCCATGCATAGCAGCACAGCACAGATACAGCAAATCTAAGAGCAGCCTTAAGCAGGAGTAGCAAAAACATTGTCGGACTTGAAATAAAAAATAAGAAAACAGAAATGGCAAAACAGTATCAGACTCATCAATAATAAAACAAAAATGGCAGTATCAGACTTAGAATAAAAAGAAAAAACAGCATCAGACTCAATGGAGAAATAATAAAACTAACCAACCTTAATTATATGCCAAGGAAAACAAGTGCGTTTTTAAAAGTGACTTAAAGGAAATCACGGAAGGGGCTATCTTAACTTCTAGGGGCAAATTGTTCCATAGCCGAGGCCCAACCACAGCGAATGCTCGATCCCCTCTGCGTTTAAGTCTGGAATGTGGGACTAATAACAAGTTCTTATCGCTTGATCTCAGACTTCTTAATGGAGTGTATGGTTGTAGCAATTCAGATAGGTAGCTTGGTGCTTGGCTACATAGAGATTTATGTACAAATAAAAGGATTTTAAAATCAATTCTAAAATTAATGGGTAACCAATGAATAGACCTCAGAATTGGGGTGATTTGGTCACTTTTTCGACTATTTGAGAGGAATCTTGCAGCAGCATTTTGCACTATTTGGAGACGAGCAATTTGAGTTTTTTGAAATACCGCAGTAAAGTGAAATGCAGTAGTCTAAGCATGAGGAGATGAAGGCATTAACAGCCATCTCAAGAGTTTTGTGATTAAGAAAAGGTTTGACTTTCGACAGCAGACGAAGTTGATAAAAACTAGAGCTTATTACAGAGGAGATTTGTTTATCAAAGTTTAAAGACTCATCTAGTAGAACGCCCAGGTTCCATACACGTGAGGATCTAAAAGCCAATAGTCTGCCTAGGTCGAAGGTGGCAGCCTGAGGATTAACAGTAGACCCAAAGACGATGATCTCGGTCTTGTTTTCATTTAGAAATAAAAAAATTTGGTCCAGCCAAAATTTAACTTCATCTAGACAACTTAGTAATGATGAAAGGGCGGAAGGATAATTTCTCTTGATTGGTACATACATTTGTGTATCGTCTGCATAACAGTGAAAGGATACCCTATGTCTTCTTAGAATGGTGCCCAGTGGTAACATATGAAGAGTTCAAATGCAAAAGCCTCTAAGTGCCATTTGAAAATTTCTTTTAGAATGATCATTTTTATCAAGCTTGTATATTTAAGTTCAGTAATTTCACTTAAATAGCAATGAAAATTACCTATTAATTGCTATTTAAGTGAAATTACTGAACTTAAAAATACGAGCTTGATAAAAATGATCATTCTAGAAGAAAATTTCAAATGGCACTTAGAGGCTTTTGCATCTGAAGTCTTCATATAGAGAGAGAAAAGAGACGGCGCTAAGATAGATCCTTGAGGAAGACCACAGGTTAGATGCGCAACGGAAGAGGAACAATTTCCTAACTTTACTCTGAAAGTTCGACCTGAGAGATAAGACTGGAACGACTGGAGGACGATACCTTTTAGCCCCACATAATGCTTTAGTCTGGATATCAGGATAGAGTGGTTGACAGTATCAAAAGCTGCTGATAGATCTAAAACTACAAGAGCCACAGTCACCAGTATCCGTGGATAAATAGATGTCATTTAAACTCTCAACAGGGCAGATTCAGTACTGTGAGCAACCTTAAAACCAGATTGAAATTTTTCAGAAATATCATTGCACTTTAGAAAAAACTGGAGTTGGTCAAGAACAACTTTTTCCAACACCTTCGAAACAAAAGGTAATGCAGAGATAGGACAGAAGTTATTTAGCACGGCAGGATCCAGTGAAGGCTTAAGTAACGGTGTGACCGTGGCCACCTTAAGGACCGTGGCCACCTAAAGTATAATATTTATACTTTATTTTACAAGAAGTGCTGCTTGTGCTCACATTAATGTTAACTTAGATGTAGTTAACACATTACATTACTATAAGTTGTTACAGATCTGATTTGTACTTATTATTAGAAGGACATGTAAAGAATGACAATATTTTCTCAGTATGCCTGACATGCTCATCTTCATCATGTGAATCTGTTCATTCATTTATATTCTCTTCATTTCTATGTTTATGTGTGTTGCTAGTACATAAAGTGGAGATCTCTGAAAAAATAAGTCAAATATGTAAGTATTGCAGTTGCAGCAAGAGTAAAATGAGCTTTACTGTGCTACAGTAGTTTAAATCTTATTGTTCATTAAGATGCATGACATTATACTGATTAATACATTTATGTCTGTTTAAAACCATATTGTTGTTGTTAACCAAAACTAATTTTCAGTAATTGAAATGAGCTGAAATAAATTGAGAGTTAAACAAATTACAGTCTTTAATATAGGATAGGTATATGAGCAAAAAATAACATGATTTGAATATAATTTGTCTCTAATAATTGGTTCTTCATTTATGCAATAATTTTATGTAACAACCTAAATCAAGATAAATTACAATCTTATTTGAAGAGAATTATTAGAGGCCAAGTCCTGACTGTGGTTGAGAGGTGGAGCTGGGGATGGAGGAGGGTAATTAGTTAGTTAGGGGTTCAAAAAGTAAATATTCAATAGGAGTGAGTTACTTTTGGTTTCCGATGAAGGATCCAGCACATTAAAGGCAGTGGATAAAGGCTACAAAGAATCGTAAATAGGGCTGGGCGATTTATTGAATAAGTAATATCTCCTCACTCAGCAGTGAAAAAATTATCTGTGATATGCAGATCTAATGGCAACATTTACTTTGTTTCTCTTTGTTTTTATGTGTTCAGCAAAAGAGGAACCTTGTATCAAATATTCATTGTTACTGTCAGACGTGAGTATATCAAGACTTTAAATGTAATAATCATCATGGTTGTTCCTCATAGATTCAGTTTTTTTCTTTAGGTTATTCAGCTCAAATAGGTTCACATGCTTTTGATTCCGTTAAAGCTCTGATTCCTCAGAGCCAGTGTATTTAAAGGGTTAATTCACCAATTGCAAAATGGTTTTTTGATAATACTTGGATACCAAGTTGGTAGAAAGAATTTTATTTTTATTTCTTTATCGGTGCTACCTGACTAGGTAAAACAGAAAAAGGGTTGTTGTCTTCTCATTTGCCAAATTGGCAGGAAACCTTCACCACCATTATGCACTGGGCAAGTTGCAGTCCAATGCCATTCCCAGTATGCACCTATTTAATAGGCTTGAACAGAGTCAAAATGCCGCCTTGATTGAGAAGGAAATACTTCTCAGCAAACTTTTAGCCACAATAATGTTGACTTGTATAGTGTTCCTGAGTTCGAAGAGTAAATATTCAGTAGGAGTGAATTATTTTCAGTTTTCAATGAAGGATCCAGCACATTATAGGGAGTGGATAAAGGTTGCAAAAAATCATAAATGGGGCTAGGCAAAATATTAAAAGTAAGCAGTATCATCTGTTCACTCGGCAGTGTAAAAATTACCTGTGATATGCTGATCTAATGGCAACATTTACTTTGTTTTCTCTTTGTTTTTATGTGCTGCTGTGACAGTTGAAGAGAAGACTGTGATAGTGAAGGAGGGAGAGGATCTCACTCTAAACACTGATGTGAAAGTACAGACAGATGATCAGATCCTGTGGACGTTTGGAGCTCGAGAGACTCATATCGCTGATATCAGAGGAGGAGCAAGAGAGACATTTGATGGTTCCGATGGGAGATTCAGAGACAGACTGAAACTGGAAAAGACGACTGGGTTTCTCACCATCACAAACATCACAGCTGAACACATTGGAGTCTATAAGCTACAGGCCATCAGCAGCAGAGGAACCTTATATCAAATATTAATTATTACTGTCAGAGGTGAGTATATCGGGTCTTTCTACAATGAAAATGAAAGTTCTTCTTAATTTGTCTACAGGTAATTAAACTCAAACTGCTTAATGTTCAGACTCCAGTCAGAGTTAATACTGTAGATCCATTTAGTTTCAGCATCCTGTCTGTTGTTGAGTTTTATTTGTTTCCTTATTCCTATGTTGAGAGGAGACAATATTAAAGATGGAGGAAGAATCTGTCACTTTATACCCTGATACTGAAGTACAGAAAGATGACCTGATCCTGTGGATGTTTGGAGATCAGGACAATCTCATAGCACAAATGATGGGAAAGACCAGAGAGAAACATGACGTTGCTGATGGGAGATTCAGAGACAGACTGAAGCTGGATGAGAAGACTGGATCTCTGACCATCAGTAACACCACAGTTGAACACTCTGGACCTTATAAACTACAGATCAGCAGCAGCAGAGGGACGTCATACAAGAAATTTAAAGTTCTAATCCATGGTGAGTAGTAAAAAAAGTTTTCGGTCATTGAAAATAAAGCTGAAATAAAAGCAGATAAATATTTGATTGGAATCTAATGAAAATTTGAAATGTTGCCTTGGTAATTTAATGAAATAAGTTTAAGTTTAAGCACTAAAATTACTAGATTTACTCAAAAAATAATTTTAATAGTTAACACTGAATGTTATAGTGTATAATTGTACTTTGTCCCTTAATTTATCCAATATTATGCAGGACATTACTGCACAGAATCATAAATAATGTACATGTACATAATAAATATTTTATTTGTTAAAACCTGTTGTTTTGTTTTAATAATGCTTTAATTATGTCACATAATTAAGTTGCATGTCATCATCATCTGTATAAATACAGATACTCTCTATCTCTTTGTCCATTGCTTTACTCACTCTCTTGTTATAATCTACTCATTTCTATGTGTTACTGTGACATGAAGTGAAGAAAGTGTCAGCGCTAGAGGGAGATGATGTTACCCTCAAGATTGATGATGAAAAACAGAAAAACGATCAGATACTGTGGCTGTTTGGAGATGAAGACGTACTCATAGCTGAAATCAGTGGAGGGACTGGAGAGATCATTACATATGATGTTCCTGATGCAGTGGTTCCCAATTCCAGTCCTCGTGACCCACTGCTCTGCACATTTTGTATGTCTCCCTTATTTAACACACCTGAACCAGATCATCAGCTCATTAGGAGAGACTCCATGAACTGAACTGAGTGTGTCAGATAAGAGAGACATACAAAATGTGCAGAGCAGTGGGTCACGAGGACTGGAATTGAGAACCACTGTCCTGATGGGAGATACGGGGTGGTGTGGCGCAATGGATAAGACACATGCCTTTGGTGTGAGAGACCCGGGTTCGAATCCATTGTGAGACACCAATGTGTCCCTGAGCAAGACACTTAACCCCTAGTTGCTCCAGAGGCGTGCGACCTCTGACATATATAGCAATTGTAAGTCGCTTTGGATAAAAGCGTCAGCTAAATGAATAAATGTAAATGTAAATTCAAAGACAGACTAGTGCTGGACAAGAAGACTGGATCTCTGACCATCACAAACACCACAAATGATCTTATGGGACTTTATAAACTGAAGCTTCACCGCGGTAAAGAGGCCATAATCAAGAGATTCTTCATTTCTGTCAGAGGTGAGTTTCTCTAGTCAAAGTAAGAATAATCACAGTTGTACCTCATCCATTCTGCTTCTGCAGATTATTCAGATCAGTCTGCTTATCACCAACTACTCAATGTGCAAATGTACAGCTTATTGTTAGTTAATGCATAACTAACATGAATTAATGGGATCTTACAAGTATTACCTGTCACTGTCACCAAAAACTTAATATGGATTACTTTTAAAATCTTATTTCTGTACTTTTTTTTTGATTGTCTAGACTTTCAATGGATGGATACGAAATTAAGAGAGAATATTAAAAATATCAGTAACACTTTATAATAAGATTACATTATAACATAAGTTAACCACTTAAGTTAACATGAACTAAGAAAAGTTCATCTTTATTCATTTCCTGAAGGCCATTTGGTTGCAGCATACAAACACATAACATAAAACAATCCCATACAAATGCATACAATGTAAAGCATTTATTAATATTAATATTAATATTAATCTTAGTTAATGTTCATTGCAACATTTACTAAAACATTATTAAAATCAAAAGTTGTATTTGTTAACATTATTTAATGCACTATGAACCATGAAAAATAAATCACTATTTATTAACTAATATTAACAAAGCTTAATAAATTCTGTAACATGTGAATTGCTCATTGTTAGTTCATGTTAGTTCTTATATTAAGTAAAGTTAACAGATGCAACCTTATTGTACATTTTTTCCAAAATATCTTCATTTGTGTTTTGATGATGAATGATATGAGGGTGATTAAACAACAAAATATTGATTTTGGGGTGAACAAGCCCTTTAATGTACAGACTACAGTCTTTAGATCATTTCAGTTGTTAGAAATCTGATTGAAGAAGATTAAAAATCTCCCACTGAAGTATATATTGAAATGTTCTGTTTGCTATTTCCTACAGCTTTCATTTAGATCCAGACTGATTAAATAAAGCTAAATGTTGCATGATTCAGCAAACTGAAACAGTAATATGAAGTTTCTGTGTAATATGAAGCTGAAGATGAAGAAAAAATGTCCTTGTCAAACTGTTAAATTGGCATCTGAATGATCTTTTGTTGCAATTTTTGAAGCAAGGATGATTTTAGGGAAGGAGGAAAAGAATGTGACTCTAAACCCTGATACTGAAGTACAGAGAGATGATCTGATCCTGTGGATGTTTGGAGATCAAGACATTATCATCGCTCAACTGATCGGAGAGACCGGAGAGACGGCATATGCTGATGCAGACGAGAGATTCAGAGACAAACTGAGGCTGAACAAGAACACTGGATCTCTGACCATCAGTAACATCACATCTGGACCTTATAATCTACAGATCATCAGCAGCAAGAGGACGTCTTACAGGAATTTCAGAGTTTTCAAGTGTTGTGAGTCTTTCCGTTTCATTTGCTAATATAGATGAGGTCTTCGCTAATAATGCAGTATTTTCCCATCAGGAATTTTGACAGATTTGTGTGTTGTTTAATGCAAAAAGCATTTCCATTTTGCATAAAGTTTCGTCCTGACAGCTAGCGAGTCACTGTATTTGTTATCAGAGCATACGATTTGCACATTGTTTACAGGACAACCGTGGGCAGGGTGTGGAATAACATATTTTTAATTAAAATAAAGAAAGTAAATCAAAATTTTTACCCGTTTAATCGTAGAAATAATCAACAGGTTATCAAAATCAAAAAAAGAATCGGGTATCAAAATAATTGTTAGTTATAGCTCTAGTTATAACCAAAAAAAATTTTCTTTCGAATTCCATTATTGGTGTGTCTATTTTTTTATTTTTTTGTTATTTTTTTTATTTTTTTTATTTATTTATTTTTATTACATTTTTTAATAAAACAACAGTGGTACTGGTATCTCATAACAACAAGTACAGCAATTTTTGTAAGACATTCAAATGCATACAAATGCTTAGAAACAAAGACATAAATAAAAGGAAATTATAAACCAAATTTAGAAAGACATAGTCACTGAGTACCCTCAAGAAAGTTCCAGAGGGAGGACCAACTGCACCAGAACACCTCGGATCTTTGATGTAAATCATAAGTTAGTTTTTCCAGTGGTAAAAGTGTTGCCGCCTGACTCAGCCACATATTGATTGAAGGTATCTGAGCAGTTGACCATAATAATAGTATACATTTTTTGGCTAAATATATACAAAAATTCAATACACATTCTTTATCACGATCAAGACACAGTTCCACTGTACAATTCAGAAGATATACTTTTGGTGACAAAACAAAAGTCTTTCCAATTATTTTTTGAGTAATTTTGTGGATCTCTTTCCAGTACATTTTGATTTTGTCGCAGTCCCAAAATACATGCATCACTGTGCCAATGTCTACCTTACATTTAAAACATAGCTGAGAACAATTGGGAAATATTCTGTGGAGGCGAACTGGGGTTAGATAAATCCTGTGAATACATTTATAATTTTGTTCATGAACCGAAATTGAAGTACTTTTGGGATAGATATTTGAGCAGACAGATAGCCACTCCTCATCACTAAAAATAGACCCCAAGTCCTTTTCCCATATCACCCTTAAAGAGTCAAAGGTTGAAAGACCAATATTTGACAGCAATGTATATAATTCAGAGATCTTTTTTTTAAGTGTACATGAAGACAAAAGCAGTTTTTCTATTTCAGTAAGATCAAATTGTATATTACCTTCTTTTAACTGTAACTCCAAAAAATGTCGAATTTGAAGGAATTTATAAAAATCTTTACTGGGGAGACTAAATTCCTGTCTTAGCTCCTGAAATGATCTTATTTGGCCGTCGTCAAATAAGTGACCCAATTCCGACACTCCTCTTGACCTCCAAGGTGTGTCTATTTTTTTATCCAAAATTGAAGGAACATATTTTCAAATTGGGGTCCAATTTGGACTAATTAAGGACTAATTAAGCCAATATAATTTTAGAAATCCCATGATGCCTTTATAACATCACATTTAATATGTATAAAGATGCATTAATACTACAGTAAATGTAGACATGAGACCTCAGTTGCATCGGTTACTGACAGTGTAATATCAGTTTAATCTGAGTAACTTTCTCTGTTTGTTCTCCAGGTGAGTCCGGTCCCAAGACAGTGTCAGTGATGGCGGGAGAATGTTTAGTTTTAATCACTGATTTGAACATAGAAAGAGATGAGAAAGTGGAGTGGAGATTTGAAGATAAAATTCTCACAACTGGAATGAATGGAGACATCAGTAAGACTTCATACGGTGATGATGTGAGATTCAGAGGCAGACTGGAGCTGCACCATCAAACTGGATCTCTCACCATCATAGACACCAGAACCAGCGACACTGGAGTTTATCATCTAAACATCTGCAGTGGAAAGAACATTTGCTGGGAATTCAGTGTTACTGTCAGTGGTGAGTAAATCAACTCTTCCAATATGATACCCTGATCCTTGGTTAAAAAGTGGCTTCAGTTGTTTCATTGCAAAATAATACATAATATGCTCACCCTCATGTCGATGTATGGCTTTATCTTTTGAGGAACATGAAAGAAGGTTCATATTTAGTTTACTAGGGTTGAATGCTTTTCTAAATAATGAAAGTCAAAGTAGAATTTCAATGGATGGAAAAAAATTCTGAGAGAATATTATGATTCAGAGACCATTAAATGTCTTATGGGTCTGGACTGATTTCATACTGCGGCAAGGGAGGCATGATAAAGTAAAGTCTGCAATGAGAGAGTGAGCGAGGAGACGAGCGGTAATGAAGTAGATCAAGTACACGACTAACGTCTTTCTCTAATTCCAGTAAATTGAAAGAATTTGCCACTTGCCACACATACAAAGCATGTTTTTTTCTAGTTTTTGATGTGACCATAATGTCTAAAGAATTTACTGTGCATTATCTAATAAGTCTGTGATTGCTGTTAAAACAGGATCAGATGGAAAAGCTCCTGGAAACGAACCAAAGCAGGTGAGAATCTGTTTTGTGCGCTGAATCTATTTAACTTTAAAGTCCCCCTGTGGTGATAATCAAGCTTTTAATTATGTTTATATGTATATTTGGTGTTTTTAATATACTTTAAGACTAACCATGTTCAAATTCATAAGTCAACACCATTGCTGAGTATTTTCTTCTTAAAACTGCGGTGGACCAAAGACATGTTTGAAATCGCTGGTGTTTCTGACGTTACAAACTACCTTGTAACCAATCACGTCAACGTGCCGACGGGGTTTAGCAAATCATTAACAGTGACTAGCAGGGGAGTCTCAAGAGAAGTCAGGTTATCCTGGTATATTTTTCTGTTAATATGAAAAATCGGGTAGATTTAGCTGTCTAGCTGGTGCATGATGTATATTATGATGTTATGATGAACTATACCTTTCTCCACTAAAGTTGTTCAAAGGGTTTCTAAGGATGCTGATATTTAGAAGGTAAACGCAGTTTGAAATCGCTGGTGTTTCTGATGTCAGAAACTACCTGGGTCACGTCAACGAGAGGATGGTGTGAGTGAGTGGAGGCGGGGCTCATTTGCATATTCATGGGCGGCATATACTAAATGGGGCAAGGGTGTAGAGTTACATTCAAGCTATTTTAAGGCATGAAGAATTTTTTTCAAGGAAAAAACATTTAAAGATGTAATTTTGATGATCAAAGATGAGTTTTGAGGGATACAATTATTGACTACAGGGGGTCTTTAAGTTTGCATGTTCTGGAGGGTATGTGACTGAGTTCACAAATGTAATATATGTTCTTTTCTTACAAATGAACATGAAAAGTACCCAAATAAGACTGAACCTGGTCATTGGTCATTTAATGGAAAAGTGTTAACATTTCTTCTGACGTCTAAGATCTCTCTTTTTAATTTCTCTAATTGTCTCTGTTTCTCAGATTCCACTGGAAACGGACTGAATGAATCAGCAAGTATAGTGATGTCACTGATTCCTGATGGAGTACAGAAGGGGATGAGTTCAGTTTGATGAGATAACACACACACACACACACACACACACACACACACACACACACACACACACACAATGTCAATCACTCTGACATCATCATCAATTGAGCTCCGTCTTTTTTATCAGCCTTTAGAATCTGTCCATTGAAGTGAGAAATGACCCATGTGCTGTTGTTAAAAAGTGACGTGGAGGGTGCCAATACGTGAGTTGGGAGTGAGAACATGTTGGATTGTAAGTGGAAATGCTCTTGCATTATAGAATATTTTAGGTACATGTCAGTTTTTATCAAGGAAAAATGGTTTGTTTCTTGTCAAAGCCTTCAGAACATTTGAAATATATGCAACACGACGCATGAGATTATTGTTTGGCATGTTTCACTCTTTTTTTACAGACCCCCTTGTGGTGAAAATCTGCTTTAATGTTGTTTATATGTCTATGTGGTGTTTTTAAAATGCTTAAAGACAAACCATGTGCAAATTCATAAGTGTAAAAAGACAGTCTTAAAAATGAAATCACCGTTTTTTCTGACGTCACAAACTAAACTACCTTGTAAGCAATCAGGTCAACATGCCGGCGGGATCTAGCAGGTTATCCTGGTATAATTTTCTGTTGAACCCTAACCCTACATTTAGCAATATAGTGGGTGAATTATGTATATGATGTATAATTCACTCTTCCACTTCTTCTTCTGAATCAGCTTCTGGTTTAAACATAAATGTCTGAATTAAACCAGTATTTTCACTTGCTATTGTGCAGCGTTTACTACAGTAAAGTTGAGCGAGTGGATCTCTGTAGTGTAAGTGGTGCTCACTGTAGAGTCAAATGACAGCAGCGATCTGAGCTGGTGTGAGTGTGTGGAGGCGGGGCTAATTAGCATATTCATGAATCTGCATATACTAAATGAAGCAAGGGTGTAATTACATTCAAGCTATTTTAATACATGAATAATTTTTTTCACATGAAAAAACATTATATATGTAATATGGCTTTAGAACAATCAGAGTGAGTAAATCACTGAATGTTCATTTTTGTGTGAACTATCCCATAGACAGTCACAGAAAAATAAGTTGTGAAGGTGTAAATAAAGTACAAGTGAATGAAAGCCGTCATATGTAAATAATTATGGAATGGCAGTGTTTTACATGAGTACACAGTGGAACATTTTATGTTTTTGAAATCATCTGAGTTTTCATGAATGTAGCACAATTTTATTCTTATAAGCATCTGCCTATTGTTGGATTGGATGATGTTATCTGAACTTTGAATTGACACCATTAGTGCTATAGTATTGGAATAGTTTTTTGTTTGTTTGCACTGACTCAACTTTAGTACTTACAGTAATGTGGTATGATATCATATTGTGTTGTGCTTTGTAAGTAAAATTTACTTCTGTTTGTATTATTCTTTATTGTATGTCATTTGGATAAAATCCTTTGTTAAATTAATAAATGTTTGTTTAAGATATTGATATTATACCACTGGTCTATATGATCTTTCTGTCATCTGTCATGAATCATGTCAGTCCTCTAGTGTGCAGTGCTGATACAGTGGTTCAGTTTTATATGAAATCCGTTGGTTCACACTGTATATGCAATGATTGATGTTCCAAATCAAATCTTCAGAGACAAGACTGAATCTGACCACAGATACAGCAGAAATCTGGAGAATTACACAGAGAGAGAGTTTGTACTTCAAACCATAATCTGGCCAAATTTGTGCAGGAAAAACACAGTAAAAACTAAATTATCCTCTAATTGAATTCATTAATCAATTTAACCAATTAATCCATCCTAAGTATGAACACTTACATTTAAAGTTCCATCTTTAAGAAAAGATACTAGGAAAATCTTCCTCTTGGGAAACAGACCAAAACATTTTGACTCATCTAGCATGAAAAGCTTTAATCGGAACAGTGTAATATTATGTTGCATGTGAGGGGTCAAAGGTCACAGGTTTAACAGCCTGACCTACCAGCAGCACAATGAACTGTCTGACACTGAAAGACTCGCACATTTAAATTTAAAATGGTCATGCCCTCTTTTACCTTAAAAGTAAGGTGGAGACATAATAATAAAAAGATAATTTTCATGAGTCTATTGCATTTGTTTGTGTAGGTGGTGGTGTTGCAAAAAAAAATAGCTGATGCCAACACAAGTATTTTATCATGATTTTGTGCAGTTGTTTCTCAGTTTTTAATTTTTGAGGCCATGCCTGCAATGTGAATATTAACAAAAATCATACACAATAAACACAATAATGATATTGGTCTTTTAGAATATATGCTTTCAAAGCTAGCTAGCTATTGCTAGCCTCTCCAAAACTGCCTACCTTACCTTTTACTAGACCACTTTATATACATATTTTCCATATTAATTAAAAAACTTCCAAATGACTAACTGGAACACAGACCCGTCTCCAAGCACAATTACAGTAATGTAATGATTGTGTCTGCGATTCACTATTATGTTGTCAGTAAAGATAACCAGTTCAGATGTTTCTCCTAATACAGACACTGTTGTGGCGCCATCTTGTGGCTGTCAGAATCTCATTGAACAACACTCACTGACCCCAATGTAACTGATGGAGCTGAACATGATTGCTGGAGTGTGAAGGATCAGATGAGGCCCATCCTGGTCATAGCTGGTTTAGCCTGTTAGTTTAGCAGACTGGTTTTAGAGAGGTTTTGAACAATTATTATTTATATTTTTGCAACCAGCTGAACACAAGCTTAGCCAGACTGGAAACAAACCAAGACCTGCCAACCATCTTAGGCTGGGTTTAGCGTTTTGTTTTGTGTGTGTTTTTGTCCACATCAAGATACTGATAAAGTAATTTCACTCACATATCACTTGAAGAAATCCATCCTGTCCTTTTAAATATCTGTGTTAGAAGAGTGCATTAAAATGATTGCTGTAGGCCTATGTGCAACTTAATCATCTTCAATTATTTTTAATTTGTAGCTGCTGTTCTAATAGCAGCTTGAAATATAATACAGGCCTATTGAAATATTAGTGTTATATGTTGCTAGAAAATACTTTTATTTCATCAGACTACACATAGCCTATATGTGAATGGCCTTCAAAGAAGGAAGATGCTTTGTGTTCCTATAAGTGTAGTTACAACATCTACCAGCAGGGGCGAACAGGCCGTTCAATACTAACTAGAAGACAGAACAATACACACGTGAGACACTTTTGTGTGTTTCATATACTATTAAAATTCTCATTTTTTAAAAAAAAGTGTTGTGAATGTCCTTGTATTTTAAAAGCACACTGTAACTGTGAGGAGACCATTTCATGAATACATCTGGAAACAAAGAGGATTGCAATCACCTTCACTATGATACATATTAAATACATTCAATCAAAAGTTCAGTGAGGAAAATAAAGTCTGTTGATATTTCACAGACTTTATATATTTCATAAACACACTGAAGATCACTGAATAAAATACTGACAGTTTTCACAGGAGCTTCTAGTGATGATGATCAGATTGAATCTGAATCAATATCAGAAACAGGATTAGGCCTTGATCACATAACATAGGAACATATTGAATATGAAAATACACTTCCAAAAAAAAAATAAAAAAAAATAGAGGTTTCAACATATCAAATTTTAAGACCTTCAAAACTGTAAAATGACATGTTGTTTTACATGTTCAGCCACTAGTTAGCGCTCCAGCAGGGTCTTTAGGAGAGACGTACTGTCTGTACACCATTAAACTTAAAATTACTGAATATGAAGTTCAAAAAAGATTCTGTTTCATGTATATTGATCATAAACTGCTGATAAATATGAAATGTCCCATGATGATCAGCTCTCTGTGAGATCTTTGACCTTTAGTCGAAATCATTCACAGTGACATCCAGAATCACAATAAACACAGCTATGTTCTAGGCTATATTATTTAAAAAATGTTATTTATCAACATAATATGACTATGATATATTAATCAGATCTGAATGTCATAATTCAGCATTAAAAACAAAGTTT
>CM040773.1:26373360-26440860 GCA_022829085.1 Abramis brama | reverse complement strand
TTTTGAGTTTAGAGTTCATTAGTTTAAATGAGTCTCAATGGCTCATATAGTATATAGAACGGCAGTTTGGTTTAGTCTTCAAGGTGTTTAGATTTAAATTTTCGACATACACACACACACACAAGCACGCACGCACAGACTCTCACTCTCTCTCACACACACACACACTATCTCTCTCACACACACACTCACTAACTCACTCACACACACACAGACAAGCTCATTAACTCACACACACACACACACACACACTCATGCACATAGACACACACTCTCTCTCTCTCACACACACACACACACACACACACACACACACACACACAGACACGCAGAGTTTATATGAGTTTAGAGTTTATAAGTGTACAAGTTTTTGAGTTAAGAGTTTATAAGTTTAAGAGCCTTAAATGTTTTCAGAGATGTTATAAAACAGGGGCCAACTTATGTCTGCACATGCTGTGCCAGAGCGCTCTTCTCTAATCAAGTGAAATCATGTGATCGTGAGCGCTATCAGAAGAACCCGACAGTTGCTTCAGTTTGCTTGACTGGGAACTATGTTCACGTGTGCTCCGACTGCCCTGATCAATGTGCCTTGGAGAACAGGAAAACAGAGTGGATCTGTCACTGCTGCCATAACACACTATTGAGAGGTCTGATGCCAGACATTGCTGTAGCCAATAAACTTCAGTTCGCTCCCATTCCTCCAGAACTCTGCGATTTGAATGTTCTTGAAAGACACGTTATTGCAAAGTACATTCCTTTTGCTAAGATTGTTACACTACCGAAAGGCCAGCAAAGAGCTATAAAAGGCGCCGTGATTTCGGTTGCATCTGAAGTAGAAACAACAGTGAATTCTTTACCCAGACCAAGAAGTGAATCACAACTGCTTACAGTTAAACTCAAAAGACGTCTGTGTTACCAAGGCCACTATCAGTTTCAGACTTTGAACATGCAAAAGGTTTTGTCTGCTTTAAGAAAGCTAAAAGATATCCATTCAGAATATAAAGATATCGTCATTAATGCAGAACTCTCTGATGAAGAAATGTTTAATGAGCATGAAGAGTGTGCAGATGACATCAATGCTTCTGAAGAAGAAATGTTTAATGAGCATGAAGAATGTGAAAATGACATCAATGCTCCTGATGAGGAAATGGATATTGAGAACAGTAGACAAAGTGAGAACACTGAAGAACAGAGCAATGAGAATGAACCCAATGAGAATGAACACAATGATTCTAACGATGACACTGCAGAAGAGCAATCGAGAGGCCTTGCCTTGGACACATGTCTTCAGCCCCCAGATCTCGGCCAGCAGCTGTTGTCTTATGATGATGGAATATTTTGCATTGCCCCAGCAGAGAGAAACACTCCTGTAAACACTTTCAAAATTCCTAAACTTGAGTCTATGGCGTTTCCAGTGCAGTTTCCAGATGGCACGAACACATTTGATGAGCCTGGTAGAGCAAAACATGTTTCCCCCAGCAGATACTTTAACTCTAGACTATTCTCTATTGACAATCGTTGTGCGAAGGATACCAACTATATCTTCTTTGCGCAGTTTGTAACTGAAATGAACATGGCTACATCTAGTATGTCCATCCAACTACGGAAAGGAAAACCAATGACTCGTGATGGACGCAGAATAAACTGCTCACTGCTGCAGGACAAACAGGAGTTAGAAAAGCTTATAATAAATAAGGAAGCTACACGATTCATGCAACCATTAAGAGGGACTCCAGCATACTGGGAGAAATCTCTCCGTGATCTGTTTGCTATGCTGAGACAGCTTGGAACGCCTACATTTTTCTGCACGTTTAGTGCTGCTGAGATGAGATGGCCTGATGTGATTACTGCTATTAAAGCACAACAAGGTGAAACTGTGAACTTTGCTGAATTAGACTGGTCCGAAAAATGTGAAATCCTCAGAAGTAACCCTGTGACAGCGATGAGAATTTTTGAGAAGCGAGTTGAAGCCTTGATGAGAGATTTGATCAATTCACCTGCTCGACCTATCGGTGAGGTAATTGACTTCTTTTACAGAGTAGAGTTCCAGCTACGTGGCTCTCCACACATTCACTGCTTATTTTGGGTGAAAGATGCTCCAGAGTTTGAAAAAGATCAAGATCAGGATGTGTGTGATTTCATTGATAAATACATCTCATGCAAATTACCAGACCCAGACAAAGACCCCGAACTACATAAAATTGTAAGTGAAGTACAGATGCACAGTCGTAACCACTCAAAATCCTGTAGAAAGAACAAGAAGCACTGCCGGTTTGGATTTCCTAAACCACCCATTAACAGAACTATGATATCACGCCCCAGGCCTCCTCCTGCAGAGAATGATGATGAAGGGAATGAAGCAGAGGAAAGAAATTATGCCAGTTTCGCAAAAGAACAGCTACAGAATGTGTGGGATCTACTGAATGACTCAACTCAGAGTTTTGATAGCATTACACAGCTACTTCATAAAGTTAACATGACTTATGAAGAGTATGAGAAACATATTGATACTATTTCTACATCAAGTTCAATATTCATGGAGAGACGACCACAGGACTGCTGGGTTAACGGCTATAATCCAATGTTGTTAAGAGCCTGGGATGCAAACATGGACATACAGTTCATTCTGAACCCCTACAGCTGCATCATGTATATTGTCTCGTACATTTCAAAAGCTGAACATGAGATGAGTGATTATCTTAAAAAAGTGATCAAAGACTCAAGCCATGATAACCTGTCTGAACGTGAGTGCATGAAGCAGATCATGAATGCCTACTCAAAGAACAGAGAAGTCAGTGCTCAGGAGGCAGTCGCTCGCACATGCAGTCTGAAATTAAAATCATCATCACGTGCTGTCATATTCATACCTACTGATGACAACGCTGTAAAGATGAGTTTACCAATGAGGTGCTTGGAGAGCATGGATGATGACATAGAGAATGTGTGGATGACAGGATTGCCAGAAAAGTACAAGGCCAGGCCAAACAGGCCTGAATTTGAGAACATGTGCATGGCTGAATTTGCAAGTGAATACCGCATTGTTTATGCAGGAAAGACAAAAGGTAAAAATGTTTTGCCACTTCAAAAAAACTTGGGACACATACAGAAAAGAACAAGAGGAAAACCTGCTGTCATCAGATTTGCCCGATTTTCACAGCAGAAAACCCCAGAAAAATTCTATGGAACTTTTCTAAAGCTTTACTTGCCATATCGCTCAGATGAGCAGCTGAAGTCGGCCAGATTCCAGACATATGAATCATTTTATGCATTCGCTTCAGTAAAACTACCAGGAACTGATGAACTGCAGCGTGTGTACAATATTGTTAGCGAAAACCGTGAGAAATATGAAAAGCATAATGAGGCTATAGAACAGGCAATTGAGGATTTTGAACAGAATGGTCCCGTTGAAGATGCATGGACTACATTGGCTCCAGCAAATGAACTGATCCGTTTGGAGAGCATATCAGAACGTGAACCCACTGATCCTAATGACGTGAATGAGCAGGAGGATATTCCTGAATACACAGCATCTACCGCTGTCAGTAACACAGCTATGCCACTCGTGGAAGCTACCCAACAAAATCATGCACAGATTCGTAAAATGTACCAGAGCTTGAATCAAACACAAGCTTCCATATTTTATGCAGTCCGAGACTGGTGCAAAAGATGTGTCTCTGGTGAAAACCCACAACAGTTTCTGTATTTCTTGAATGGAGGAGCAGGAGTTGGTAAATCACACGTTATCAAATCTATTTATGCAGAAGCAACTAAGATTTTGCGCAGGCTTCCATGCATACAAGAGCATACTGACATTTCCAAGTCAACCGTTCTTTTAACAGCATTCACAGGAACTGCAGCCTTTAACATCTCAGGTAAAACACTGCACTGTCTTCTGAAACTCCCGAGAAGCTTGAAGCCTCCATACCAAGGCCTGGGAAACAGCTTGGATGAAATCAGGGCAGACCTTTCTAATGCACACATTTTAATCATCGACGAAATATCAATGGTGTCAAAACAGTTGTTTGCCTATGTAAACTGGAGACTGCAACAGATTAAAGGAAACAAGAAACCTTTTGGTGGATTATCTTTATTAGCTGTAGGAGATTATTATCAATTACCACCTGTGGGAAGAGCAAAACCACTCTGTGTGTATGAGGACCATGTGCTGGACTTCTGGACAGATCATTTTCAAATGATAACTATGACTCAGATCATGAGACAGAGAGATGATCTTGCATACGCTGAGCTGCTCAACAGACTGAGAGTAAAAAAGAAGCACGAGAAGCTGACTGATGCAGACAGGTGCATGTTAGAAACTGTCATAAGATCATCCCCTGAAGAGTGTCCCACTGATGCATTACACATCTATGCAACCAATAAAGAGGTAGACAATCACAACAGCGAAGCAATTTCCTCCCGCTTTTCAAATGTCGTTACCATAAATGCACATGATTACAAAAAAGATCCCAGAACTGGAGAAATGAAAAGGCAAGCGGCACCATTTAAAGGAGACAATCGTGACCTTATTGACACACTACAGATTGCTATTGGTGCACGAGTGATGCTAACCAGAAATATTGATGTGGAAGATGGACTGGTAAATGGCACTTTTGGCAAGGTGGCAAAAATAACATGTCAGACCCGAGATGGATTGGTTCAATTAATTGGTCTTCATTTAGATAATGTGACTGCCGGTCAAAAACATCGCAACAAAGCACCTGATGGAGATGACAACATTGTCTATATTGAGAGGTCAGAGGAACCACTGAAAAGAAAAGGAACAGTTCGAAGACAATTTCCCATGAAGCTTGCTTTTGCATGCACCATCCATAAAGTGCAAGGAATGACGACTGATCGCGCTGTTGTATCTCTGAAGCACATATTCGAATCAGGCATGGCATACGTTGCACTCAGCAGAACAACATCACTCAGTGGACTGCACATTACTGACTTTGAAGAAAAGAAAATCTTCTGTGATCCAAAAATAAGTGCCTCCTTGGAGAACATGCCAAAAGCAAATTTTCACAGTATCCAGCCCATCCTAAATATTGTACAGGATTCCAACCTGAATTCAGCTCTTAAAATCATCCATCATAACACAGAGGGGCTGGAGTGTCATATGGAGGATTTAAAATGCCACCATGAGCTTCTCTTGGCTGATGTTTTGTGCCTCACTGAAACACACCTGTCAGGCTCAGCTGTTCCTGCACATCTACATCTGGATGGATACACCATGTACAAACGCAACAGGCATGCATCCTACACAAACTATGCACATTTGGCAAACAAGAATGGTGGTGGAGTGGCCATTTATGTGAAGAACACCTTGCAAGTTTCTCCTCTGATGTACATACAGAATGTTACTGACTTGGAATATTTGGTTTTGAAGATAGAAGCCCCCAAACAAGCACTTCTCGCTGTAATCTACAGACCACCAAGTTATAATTTGGCAGAGTTTTTGGCACACCTGAACGCCCTCTTGACATCTCTGGAGATAATCAATTTGAGGCCTCTAATCGTCTGTGGCGACTTCAATGAAGATCAGCTTTCTCGTTGCAACAAACCTATCCTGAATTTGTTTGAAGATAAAGGATACACACAGTTAATCAGCACCGGGACAACAGAAAAAAACACTCTTCTAGATCCTGTGTTCATAAGCGGCGCACACTCAAACGTCAGAGCAGGAGTTTTACAGACGTATTACAGCTATCATGATCCGGTCTATTGTGTTTTAGAGTAGAAACATCAAATATATCATCACTAATCTGCATCACACATTCAACACTGTTGTAAGATAACATCTTTATTTCAAGAAAAGAATGCTAATAGAAATAAATTTATACTACAAAACTGTTCACATTGTCTACTTCTTGTGTGCATGTGTGTGTGAATGTGTTACATATAGACTGTGTTTGTTTGTTTGTTTGTTTGTTTGTTAGATAAGGAATGGATGGAGAGTGAATGTCCTTTTCCAAGGATCGCCACCTTGACGTGGTGGAAAGGCTTGAGTGTTCCAGTGATCCCAAGAGTGAGTAATTCTGGAGCTTTTTACTCCAGTTTGACTTGCTTACGGGTGAGGTTCCAGACTAAGTGCGATCCAAATGGGCATTAACCAAATAAAATCATTTTTGAAGCATAATTACTTGATTTTGTCTTTCTTGATCCACACACACACACACACACACACAGACACAGAACACACACATACACTTGCATCTCACACACACTGTCACACACTCACTTATACACAGATCACTCACTCACACTCACTTAGATAGCTAGATTTGGAGTTTATTAGTTTAAATCCAGTAAAGTTAGTAGTTTGAAGTTAAATTAGGTTAAATTAGTTAAACTTCATAGAAATGTTAGTTCTGGTGGTTGCTATGGTGTTGCTAGGCAGTTGCTAGGGTGTTCTGGGTGGTTGCTAGGCGGTTGCTAGGGTGTTCTGGGTGGTTGCTATGGTGTTTCTAGGCGGTTGCTAAGGTGTTGCTAGGCGGTTGCTAAGGTATTTTGGGTGGTTGCTAGGTGGTTGCTAGGGTGTTCTGGTTGGTTGCTAGGGTGTTCTGGGTGGTTGCTAGGCGGTTGCTAGGGTGTTCTGGGTGGTTGCTAGGCTGTTTTGGGAGGTTGCTAGGCTGTTGCTAGGGTGTTCTGGGTGGTTGCTATGGTGTTGCTAGGCGGTTGCTAAGGTATTCAGGGCGGTTGATATGGTGTTACTAGGTGGCTGGTAGTTGTCACAGATGGTTACTATGGAGTTTTTATAGAGTTCTTAGCATGATCTTGGCATGATTTAACACTTAACTAATCACTATTAGCATGTAGCTATTCACTGCTAGCATGTGTAGTATGTTGGAAGTGCTGTTTGCTAGCATGAGTCAAAAGAGCCAAACCTCATCTCTATACGATGTTCTGATACAGAGATATAGGTCTTACAAAACGGTTGCTAGGGTACTCGAGTTTGGTTGCTATGGAGTTGCTTGGGAGCTGGAAGATTTAAACTTAAGAAGTTTATAGTGGTTT
This sequence comes from Abramis brama, assembly GCA_022829085.1. NCBI lineage: Eukaryota > Metazoa > Chordata > Actinopteri > Cypriniformes > Leuciscidae > Abramis > Abramis brama. The sequence goes on along the minus strand of CM040773.1, from coordinate 26,433,843 downwards.
GAAGTTACAGTAGTTTACAGTAGTTTGAAGTTTGACAGATAGATAAATAAGTTAGATAGACACACACACACACAAACACACACACACACACACACACTAACTAACTCGCTCACTCACTCACTCACTCATAAACTCAGTGTGTGTGTGTCTGAGTTTAGAGTTTATAAGTGTATAAATTGATGAGTTTATAAGTGTATGAGTTCTTGAGTTTTGAGTTTATAAGTTTAAATCAGTTTAGAGTTTATAAGTTTAAATGAGATTAAGAGTTCAGAGTTTATTAATTTATGAGTTTAAGAGTTCATAAGTTTATGAATTCATGAGTTTATAAGTTAATTAGTTTATAAGTGTTTATAGTTTAGAGTTTATTAGTTTAAATGAGTCTCATTGGCTAATATAGTATATAGAACGGCAGTTTGGTTTAGTCTTCAAGGTATTTTGATTTGAATTTTCGTCGGTTTGAATTTTTTAGAACTCCCAATGTAAGTCAATGGGAGTTTTTGAATGAGTTTTTTCGAGTTTTGATCGTCATTTTTAGGAAAACCGTAAGTCCGATCAGTCTGAAAAGATATAGCAACTCGAGTCAGATCAGTTTGAGTGTCTGAGCCGAGTTTGGAGTATGTAGAGTTAAAGCTCTAGGAGGAGTTTGATATAGATTTTTTTAGGGTCAGAAGAATAATAATAATAACTAGATTAAAAAGTTCGTCGAGACAAACTTTAAGTTGGCTTGAGAAAGTTTGGACTGGAAAGTTTAAAGTTTAAAGTAGTTTGAAGATTAAAGTAGTTTGAAGTTTAATTTAGTTTAACGTTTAATTTAGTTTAAAGAAGTTTGAAGTTTAATTTAGTTTAAAGTTTAAAGTAGTTTGAAGTTTAATTTAGTTTAAAGTAGTTTGAAGTTTAATTTAGTTTACAGTTTAAAGTAGTTTGACGTTTTTAGTTTAAAGTTTAAATTAGTTTGAAGTTTAAAGTAGTTTAAAGTTTGAAGTAGTTTAAAGTTAAAAAGTTGCTAGGGTGTTTCTAGTGGGTTGCTAAGGTGTTCTGGGTGGTTGCTAGGTGGTAGCTGGGGTATTCTGGATGGTTGCTAGGCGGTTGCTAGGGTGTTCTGGGTGGTTGCTAGGTGGTTGCTAGGGTATTCTGGGTGGTTGCTAGGTGGTTGCTAGGGTGTTCTGGGTGGTTGCTAGGGTGTTGCTAAGTGGTTGCTAGGGTATTTTAGGTGGTTACTAGGGTGTTGCTAGGCGGTTCTGGGTGGTTGCTAGGCGGTTGCTAGGGTGTTCTGGGTGGTTGCTAGGCGGTTGCTAGGCGGTTGCTAGGGTATTCTGGGTGGTTGCTAGGCGGTTGCTAGGGTGTTCTGGGTTGTTGCTATGGTGTTGCTAGGCGGTTGCTAGGGTATTCTGGGTGGTTGCTAGGCGGTTGCTAGGGTATTCTGGGTGGTTGCTATGCTGCTGCTAGGCGGTTGCTAGGGTGTTCTGGGTGCTTGCTAGGGTGTTCTGGGTGGTTGCTATGGTGTTGCTAGGCGGTTGCTAGGGTATTCTGGGTGGTTGCTAGGCGGTTGCTAGGGTGTTCTGGGTGGTTGCTATGGTGTTGCTAGGCGGTTGCTAGGGTATTCTGGGTGGTTGCTAGGCGGTTGCTAGGGTATTCTGGGTGGTTGCTATGCTGTTGCTAGGCGGTTGCTAGGGTGTTCTGGGTGGTTGCTAGGCGGTTGCTAGGGTGTTCTGGGTGGTTGCTATGATGTTGCTAGGCGGTTGCTAGGGTGTTTTGATGGTTGCTATGGTGTTGCTAGGCGGTTGCTAGGGTGTTCTGGGTGGTTGCTATGATGTTGCTAGGCGGTTGCTAGGGTGTTTTGGTGGTTGCTATGGTGTTGCTAGGCGGTTGCTAGGGTATTCTGGGTGGTTGCTAGGGTGTTGCTATGCTGTTGCTAGGGTGTTTTGGTGGTTGCTATGGTGTTGCTAGGCGGTTGCTAGGGTATTCTGGGTGGTTGCTAGGGTGTTGCTAGGCGGTTGCTAGGGTATTCTGGGTGGTTGCTAGGCGGTTGCTAAGGTGTTCTGGGTGGTTGCTATGATGTTGCTAGGTGGTTGCTAGGGTGTTTTGGTGGTTGCTATGGTGTTGCTAGGGTATTCTGGGTGGTTGCTAGGGTGTTGCTAGGTGGTTCCTAGGGTGTTCTGGGTGGTTGCTAGGTGGTTGCTAGGGTGTTCTGGGTGGTTGCTATGGTGTTGCTAGGCGGTTTGCTAGGGTATTCTGGGTGGTTGCTATGGTGTTGCTAGGTCGTTGATAGGGTATTCTGAGTGGTTGCTAGGCGGTTGCTAGGGTGTTCTGGGTGGTTGCTATGGAGTTGCTAGGCGGTTGCTAAGGTATTCTGGGCGGTTGCTAGGGTGTTCTGGGCGGTTGCTATGGTGTTGCTAGGTGGTTGGTAGTTGTCACAGATGGTTATTATGGAGTATTTATAGAGTTCATAGCATGATCTTGGCATGATATAGCACTTAACTAATCGCTATTAGCATGTAGCTATTCACTGCTAGCATGTGTAGCATGTTGGAAGTGCTGTTTGCTAGCATGAGTCAAAAGAGCCAAACCTCATCTCTATACGATGTTCTGATACAGAGATATAGGTCTTGCAAAATGGTTGCTAGGGTACTCAAGTTTGGTTGCTATGGAGTTGCTTGGGAGCTGGGAGCTTTAAACTTAAGAAATTTAAAGTGGTTTGAAGTTTAAAGTAGTTTACGAGTTTTTGAGTTTTGAGTTTATAAGTTTAAATGAGTTTAGAGTGTGTGTGTGTGTGTGTGTGTGTGTGTGTGTGTTCACACACACACACACACACACACACACACTCAGAGTTTATGAGTTTAGAGTTTATAAGTGTATAAATTGATGAGTTTATAAGTGTAAGAGTTTTTGAGTTTAGAGTTTATAAGTTTTAAATGAGTTTAGAGTTTATAAGTTTTAATGAGTTTAGAGTTTATAAGTTTAAATGAGTTTAAGAGTTCAGAGTTTATTAATTTGTGAGTTTAAGAGTTCATAAGTCTATGAATTCATGAGTTTATAAGTTAATTAGTTTATAAGTGTATGAGTTTAGAGTGCATTAGTTTAAATGAGTCTCAATGGCTCATATAGTATATAGAACGGCAGTTTGGTTTAGTCTTAAAGGTGTTTAGATTTAAATTTTGTCAGTTTGAATTTTTTAGAACTCCCCAATGTAAGTCAATGGGAGTTTTTGAATGACTTTTTTCGAGTTTTGATCGTCATTTTTAGGAAAACCGTAAGTCCGATCAGTCTGAAAAGATATAGCACACCGAGTCAGATCAGTTTGAGTGTCTGAGCCGAATTTGGAGTATGTGGAGTTAAAGCTCTAGGAGGAGTTTGAGTTGTAAATTTTTACGGTCAGAAGAATAATAATAACTAGAATGTACATTTCCTGAAGAAAATGTGAAGTGGTGCTTGCAGTGGCAAAACTCGCCACTCGGTTGCTAGAGTGTGGTACATGATTGCATACGAGCCAACAAACATGTCTGTACGATGTTCTGGTGCTGAGATATGGCTTATTCATGTTGTTCAGGTGGTTGCTAGGGTGTTGCTAGGGTGTTCTGTGTGGTTGCTAGGGCTTTGCTAGGTGGTTGCTAGGGTGTTCTGGGTGGTTGCTATGGTGTTGCTAGGCGGTTGCTAGGGTATTCTGTGTGGTTGCTAGGGCGTTGCTAGGGTGTTCTGTGTGGTTGCTAGGGCTTTGCTAGGTGGTTGCTAGGGTGTTCTGGGTGGTTGCTATGGTGTTGCTAGGCGGTTGCTAGGGTATTCTGTGTGGTTGCTAGGGCGTTGCTAGGGTATTCTGGGTGGTTGCTATGGTGTTGCTAGGCGGTTGCTAGGGTATTCTGGGTGGATGCTAGGCGGTTGCTAGGGTATTCTTGGTGGTTGCTAGGGCGTTGCTAGGCAGTTGCTAGGGTGTTCTGGGTGGTTTCTATGATGTTGCTAGGCGGTTGCTAGGGTATTCTGGGTGGTTGCTAGGGCGTTGCTAGGCAGTTGCTAGGGTATTCTGGGTGGTTGCTAGGCGGTTGCTAGGGTATTCTTGGTGGTTGCTAGGGCGTTGCTAGGCAGTTGCTAGGGTGTTCTGGGTGGTTGCTATGGTGTTGCTAGGCGGTTGCTAGGGTATTCTGGGTTGTTGCTAGGGCGTTGCTAGGCAGTTGCTAGGGTGTTCTGGGTGGTTGTTATGGTGTTGCTAGGTGGTTGCTAGGGTATTCTGGGTGGTTGCTAGGGCGTTGCTAGGCAGTTGCTAGGGTATTCTGGGTGGTTGCTATGGTGTTGCTAGGCGGTTGCTAGGGTATTCTGGGTGGTTGCTAGGCAGTTGCTAGGGAATTCTGGGTGGTTGCTATGGTGTTGCTAGGCAGTTGCTATGGTATTCTGGGTGGATGCTAGGGCGTTGCTAGGATGTTCTGGGTGGTTGCTAGGCAGTTGCTAGGTGTTCTGGGTTGTTACTAGGCAGTTGCTAGGTGTTCTGGGTGGTTGCTAGGCAGTTGCTAGGATGTTCTGGGTGGTTGCTAGAGTTTTTTGGTGGTTACTAGAGCATTTCTAGACATTGCTAGGGTGTTCAGGGTGGTTGCTAAGGTATTTTTGGTAGTTGCTATGGTGTTACTAGGTGGTTGGTAGTTGTCAAATATGGTTACTATGGAGTTTTTATAGAGTTCCTCAAAATCTTTAATAACGAGTGCCTTCAGTACGGCACTCGGCCTGCGGCCTCGTGCCTATGGCCGAATAGGCACAAGCATGGAGCGATATCGCAAGGCCATGAGAGTAAAATTGCTTTAAAAAATATAAAAAAAATAAAAAAATGTTTTTTTTTGGTTTAGGGTACTTGCTAGGGAGCTCTTAGTGGTTGCTAGGGTGCTGAAACTGGTTGCTAGGGTGTGGCTATGAAGATTTTAGGCCAAAACTTATTGGCTGCTTGATAATATAAATCCTCTGAGGGAGAGAGAGAGGGAGAGATGCAGGGGTGTCAGGCCCTTTGGAGTCTGTGTGTGTGAAAACGTCGGTTGGGATTCAAATATTTTTAGAACTCCCAATGTAAAGTCAATGGGACTTTTTTGGCCGCTTTTTCGTCCGCTGTGCGAACATCGTACACCTGATCGCTTAGAAAAGTCATAGCACACCTCTCCTCAATGAGCCGCTCGATTTGACGCCTCACTCAGGAGTCTATGACAAACGGTGCGGGGCGAGTTACGCGCCAAACTTTGTCCAGAATAATAATAAAAAGAACTAGAATGTACATTTCCTGAAGAAAATGTGAAGTGGTGCTTGCAGTGGCAAAACTCGCCACTCGGTTGCTAGGGTGTTGTACATGATTGCATACGAGCCAACAACCATGTCTGTACGATGTTCTGGTGCAGAGATATGGCTTATTCATGTTGTTCAGGTGGTTGCTAGGGTGTTCTGTGTGGTTGCTAGGGTATTCTGGGTGGTTGCTATGGTGTTCTGGGTGGTTGCATGGTGTTGCTAGGCGGTTGCTAGGGTATTCTGGGTGGTTGCTAGGGCGTTGCTAGGGTATTCTGGGTGGTTGCTATGGTGTTGCTAGGCGGTTGCTAGGGTATTCTGGGTGGTTGCTATGGTGTTGCTAGGCGGTTGCTAGGGTATTATGGGTGGTTGCTAGGCGGTTGCTAGGGTATTCTTGGTGGTTGCTAGGGCGTTGCTAGGCAGTTGCTAGGGTGTTCTGGGTGGTTGCTATGGTGTTGCTAGGCGGGTGCTAGGGTATTCTAGGTGGTTGCTACGGCGTTGGTAGGCAGTTGCTAGGGTGTTCTGGGTGGTTGCTATGGTGTTGCTAGGCGGTTGCTAGGGTGTTCTGGGTGGTTGCTAGGGCGTTGCTAGGCAGTTGCTAGGGTATTCTGGGTGGTTGCTAGGCGGTTGCTAGGGTATTCTTGGTGGTTGCTAGGGCGTTGCTAGGCAGTTGCTAGGGTGTTCTGGGTGGTTGCTATGGTGTTGCTAGGGTATTCTGGGTTGTTGCTAGGGCGTTGCTAGGCAGTTGCTAGGGTGTTCTGGGTGGTTGTTATGGTGTTGCTAGGCGGTTGCTAGGGTATTCTGGTGGTTGCTAGGGCGTTGCTAGGCAGTTGCTAGGGTATTCTGGGTGGTTGCTATGGTGTTGCTAGGCGGTTGCTAGGGTATTCTGGGTGGTTGCTAGGGTATTCTTGGTGGTTGCTAGGCAGTTGCTAGGGTATTCTGGGTGGTTGCTAGGGCGTTGCTAGGCAGTTGCTAGGGTGTTCTGGGTGGTTGCTATGGTGTTGTTAGGCAGTTGCTATGGTATTCTGGGTGGATGCTAGGGCGTTGCTAGGGTGTTCTGGGTGGTTGCTAGGCAGTTGCTAGGTGTTCTGGGTGGTTACTAGGCAGTTGCTAGGTGTTCTGGGTGGTTGCTAGGCAGTTGCTAGGATGTTCTGGGTGGTTGCTAGAGTTTTTTGCTGGTTACTAGAGCATTTCTAGACGTTGCTAGGGTGTTCAGGATGGTTGCTAAGGTATTTTTTTAGTTGCTATGATGTTACTAGGTGGTTGGTAGTTGTCAAAGATGGTTACTATGGAGTTTTTATAGAGTAATTAAAATCTTTAATAACGAGTGCCTTCTGTACGGCACTCGGCCTGCGGCCTCGTGCCTATGGTCGAATAGGCACAAGCATGGAGCAATATCGCAAGGCCACGAGTGTAATATTGCATTAAAAAATACAAAAAAATAAAAAAAAATTTTTTTTTTGGTTTAGGGTGGTTGCTAGGGAGCTCTTAGTGGTTGCTAGGGTGCTGAAACTGGTTGCTAGGGTGTGGCTATGAAGATTTTAGGCCATAACTTATTGGCTGCTTGATAATATAAATCCTCTGAGGGAGAGAGAGAGGGAGAGACGCAGGGGTGTCAGGCCCTTTGGAGTGGTGTGTGTGTGAAAACGTCGGTTGGGATTCAAATATTTTTAGAACTCCCAATGTAAAGTCAATGGGACTTTTTTGGCCGCTTTTTCGTCCGCTGTGCGAACATCGTACACCCGATCGCTTAGAAAAGTCATAGCACACCTCTCCTCAATGAGCCGGTCGATTTGATGCCTCACTCAAAGGTCTGTGACAAACGGTGCGGGGCGAGTTTCGCGCCAAACTTTGTCCAGAATAATAAGAATAAGAATAATAATAATAAGTATGAGCAATAACAATAGTGATGCTTTTAAAAAAGCACCACTAATAATAAGTATGAGCAATAACAATAGTGATGCTTTCAAAAAAGCACCACTAATAATAATAATAAGTTTAAATAGGATTTCAATATGTTGGCTCTCTCAAGCCAACTTAATAAGTTTAAATAGGATTTCAATATGTTGGCTCTCTCAAGCCAACTTAATAATTAAAGCTGCAAGCAGCATTTATCGGGGTTCAAGCAGTTAAGGCCTTTAAGGCATTTAAGCACAAAAGCATCAAAAGTTATTAAGATTTATTTAGCAAGCATGTAACCACTGACATAATAGATGGAAAAGACCATTTACAGCCAATACAGGCAATTTGCCATGGGATATATATGGTTTTAAAGCTTTTTAACAGTTATAGCGCCACCTATGGTCCGATCTCCATAAAATTGTTTACTGTGACCTCAAATTGAACCCATACACATGTGTACTGAGTTTGGTGAAGATATCTCATTTACTTCTTGAGTTATAGCCATTTGAGTAAAATAGGCTCCTCCCACAACGATTTGCCACATTCTAGAATTATTTAATATGATTCTAGCATGATTTACTATCATATACCATGTTCCAGAATGATTTATTAGGATTCTAGCATGATTTACCTTGATACACCTCATTTCAGTATTATTTACTATGATTTACAATGTTTCTAGCATGATTAACCACATTACTAGCAATTATGTGAAGTGTCAGTGCAAATGAGGTGATGAACACTGACAAAATATTATTGTGTTATAATAGTTAGTTATATACGTGATTTTTAGTGTGTGTCCAAGTATGAATGCAAAAGCACATGTAAAATATTTCATTATTAAGTAGAATGGCCAGCAGAGGGCACTAGAAGACCACTTATTGGCTCACTTTCACTTTAAACCAGTTTTCTGCACTAAAGCAAACCAGTTTTTCCATGTTAACTCAATGCATGCTTACACACACACACACACACACACACACACACACACACACACACACACACACACACACACACACATACACACACAGCATAGTTAACCATGATTTACCATGATATACCACGTTCTAGTATTATTTACCAGGAGATAAACGACAATCTAGTATTATTTACTTTGATTTACCATGTTTCTAGCCTGATTTATCACATTACTAGCAATTATTTGAAGTGTCAGTGCAAATAAAGTGATTAACACTGACAAAATATGATTGTGTTATAATAGTTATTGCTATATAAGTGATTTTTTTAGTGTGTATTCAAGTATGAATGCAAGCACATGTTGAAATATTTCATTAATAAGTAGAATGGCCAGCAGAGGGGAGTAGAAGACCACTTATTGGCTCACTTTCACTTTAAACCAGTTTTCTGCACTAAAGCAAACCAGTTTATCCATGTTAACTCAATGCATGCTTACACACACACACACACACACACACACACACACACACACACACACACAGCATAGTTAACCATGATTTACCATGATTTACCACATTACTAGCAATTATTTGAAGTGTCAGTGCAAATAAAGTGATTAACACTGACAAAATATGATTGTGTTATAATAGTTATTGCTATATAAGTGATTTTTAGTGTGTATTCAAGTATAAATGCAAGCACATGTGGAAAAATTTAATTAATAAGTAGAATGGCCAGCAGAGGGCAGTAGAAGACCACTTATTGGCTCACTTTCACTTTAAACCTCATGACCAGTTTTCTGCACTAAAGCAAACCAGTGTTTCCATGTTAACTCAATAATGCATACTTGCTACATATGCTACACACAATAATGCTACACACACACACACACACACACACACACACACACACACACACACAAATGTTTCAGTGACATTGGTGTCACATTCACCTTCATCACATTCACCTTCTGTCTTCATCACATTCACCATCTGTCGTCATCACCTGCACCTGCTCCTCATCACCCTCCTCATCATCACCTGCTCCTCATCATCATAACCGTCACCTGTTGTCCTTGTCTTGATCTGTGTATTTAAGTTCCCCTCTCATCCATTATCATTGTCGGTTATTGTTTGTGCACTAGCACTCTGTTATGTTTGTTTTCATGTTGGAAAATAAAACCTTTGTTATATTTGTACCACACACACACACACACACACTCACACACACACACACACACACACACACACACACACACACACACACACACACACACACACACACCATCATTTATCATGATTTACCATGGCTGATACCAATACCAATATGAGAAAATGACTATTTTAAACAGCAGGGGGCAGTAAAATACCACTTATTGGCTTAACATGCCATTAATTCATATCATTTTCACCTTTTTAACTGTTATAGAGGCAAATTTTGTCCGATCTGTCTGAAAATTTTCATGCTTGTTCAGGGTGATATTTCACACGTTCTGACTTGTTTTTAAGAAGGTCTGAGCATTGATTAAAGAGATATAGGCTTTCGGGGACACTTGGTAAAGGCCAGATTTTGAAGTGAACCTATTATAGCTATCCAAATGAAGTAGTTCAACTTTTTCTGACAATTATTGATCTAGTGAGTCCAGAGAATTGTATTGCACTAGTTTTGAACATTATGATATGAAAATTATATGATCAGAGATGGAAAAGACCATTTACAGCCAATACAGGCAGTTTACCATAGGAAATATATGATTTTAAAGCTTTTTAACAGTTATAGCGCCACCTATCGTCCGATCTCCATAGAATTTTTCATGCTTGTTAATGATGTTATGTCACATATGCTGACCAATTTTTGTGAAGTTCTGAGTTTTTATTTAGGATTTATAGGCTTTTTAATGTATTTTGACACGCCCATTTTATAAATTACCCTATTACAGCCATCCAAATGCAAAAGTTCAACTTTTTTTTGATAATTATTGATCTAGAGAGTCCAGAGAATTGTCCTAGACTGGTCTGGTTCCGATCGGGCAAAAAACCTAGGACTAGTTCGCAAAAGTAGGTTTTTAACATATTAATGAATAATTAATGAACAGTTTGATTGATAGCAATGGTTCTTGAGGCAAAGTTGTTCAGGATGAGGAGATCTATCAAATGATATGCATATTGTGTGGATATTTGTAACACCACGTGATTACAGAGCCGTAAAACTCGTTAGCGCCAACTAGTGGCCGATTTCTTTCAAAATTCTTACAGACCTTTAGGGCCATGAGCCGAACATGCCCATTGAGTTTCGTTCCGATCGGCCTCCGTTAACCTTGTCTAATAGGTGCTCAAACTTCGTTGGCCGATGGCGGCCATGTTTTTTGAGATACGCCAATGTCCTCATACACATACATGGCACCTTGGACCAAGACACTGCATACCAATTTTCAAGTCAATCGGACTAACGGTCAGGTGGTTATAGCCTGTTTTATGTTTTTTTCATTTTATAGCGCCACCATGAGGCCAATCGTCGCGATTTTTTTACTGTGACCCCAGAGTAAGCTCATACACATGTGTACCAAGTTTGGTGAAGATACCTCATTTACATCGGGAGTTATAGCCATTTTAGTAAAATAGGCCCCTCCCACAACGTACGTTTTGGCGCCCCTTAGCGACCGTGAATCGAAATTTCCACTTTTTTTCGATAATTATTGATATTCAGTCTCCAGAGAACATTTCTGCACTAGTTTGGTTCCAATCGGGCAAAAAACCAGGGACTAGTTCGCAAAAGTAGATTTTTGACAAAATTCAAAATGGCGGAAAATCTATCATGGCGGAAATGAAATCGGAGATATACGTTTTGTTCGTCAGGCGTCCAGCTTTCCAATGATATAAGACACTTGAGTCTACGACATACGGTCTAGGAGTTATGAGCAGTTTCGCGCTTTTGGTTGTTATAGCGCCACCTATGGGCCAATCGGGGTCATAATCTTTGAACCTTTCCTCGATTTTTGTACTACCATCTGTCAAAGTTTCAAAGTTCCAGCTCTTACGGTTTGGGCTGCACGATGCGTTTTACGGCGGAATAATAATAATAATAATAATTAAAGCTGCAAGCAGCATTTATCGGGGTTCAAGCAGTTAAGGCCTTTAAGGCATTTAAGCACAAAAGCATCAAAAGTCATTAAGATTTATTTAGCAAGCATGTAACCACTGACATAATAGATGGAAAAGACCATTTACAGCCAATACAGGCAAATTGCCATGGGATATATATGGTTTTAAAGCTTTTTAACAGTTATAGCGCCACCTATGGTCCGATCTCCATAAAATTGTTTATTGTGACCTCAAATTGAACCCATACACATGTGTACTGATTTTGGTGAAGATATCTCATTTACTTCTTGAGTTATAGCCATTTGAGTAAAATAGGCTCCTCCCACAACGATTTGCCACATTCAAGAATTATTTAATATGATTCTAGCATGATTTACTATCATATACCATGTTCCAGAATGATTTATTAGGATTCTAGCATGATTTACCTTGATACACCTCATTTCAGTATTATTTACTATGATTTACAATGTTTCTAGCATGATTAACCACATTACTAGCAATTATGTGAAGTGTCAGTGCAAATGAGGTGATGAACACTGACAAAATATTATTGTGTTATAATAGTTAGTTATATACGTGATTTTTAGTGTGTGTCCAAGTATGAATGCAAAAGCACATGTAAAATATTTCATTATTAAGTAGAATGGCCAGCAGAGGGCACTAGAAGACCACTTATTGGCTCACTTTCACTTTAAACCAGTTTTCTGCACTAAAGCAAACCAGTTTTTCCATGTTAACTCAATGCATGCTTACACACACACACACACACACACACACACACACACACACACACACACACACACACACACACACAGCATAGTTAACCATGATTTACCATGATATACCACGTTCTAGTATTATTTACCAGGAGATAAACGACAATCTAGTATTATTTACTTTGATTTACCATGTTTCTAGCCTGATTTATCACATTACTAGCAATTATTTGAAGTGTCAGTGCAAATAAAGTGATTAACACTGACAAAATATGATTGTGTTATAATAGTTATTGCTATATATTTTTAGTGTGTATTCAAGTATAAATGCAAGCACATGTGGAAATATTTAATTAATAAGTAGAATGGCCAGCAGAGGGCACTAGAAGACCACTTATTGGCTCACTTTCACTTTAAACCTCATGATTTTGACCAGTTTTCTGCACTAAAGCAAACCAGTGTTTCCATGTTAACTCAATAATGCATACTTGCTACATATGCTACACACAATAATGCCACACACACACACACACACACACACACACACACACACAAATGTTTCAGTGATATTGGTGTCACATTCACCTTCATCACATTCACCTTCTGTCTTCATCACATTCACCATCTGTCGTCATCACCTGCACCTGCTCCTCATCACCCTCCTCATCATCACCTGCTCCTCATCATCATAACCGTCACCTGTTGTCCTTGTCTTGATCTGTGTATTTAAGTTCCCCTCTCATCCATTATCATTGTCGGTTATTGTTTGTGCACTAGCACTCTGTTATGTTTGTTTTCATGTTGGAAAATAAAACCTTTGTTATATTTGTACCACACACACACACACACACACACACACACACACACACACACATACACACACACACACCATCATTTATCATGATTTACCATGGCTGATACCAATACCAATATGAGAAAATGACTATTTTAAACAGCAGGGGGCAGTAAAATACCACTTATTGGCTTAACATGCCATTAATTCATATCATTTTCACCTTTTTAACTGTTATAGAGGCAAATTTTGTCCGATCTGTCTGAAAATTTTCATGCTTGTTCAGGGTGATATTTCACACGTTCTGACTTGTTTTTAAGAAGGTCTGAGCATTGATTAAAGAGATATAGGCTTTCGGGGACACTTGGTAAAGGCCAGATTTTGAAGTGAACCTATTATAGCTATCCAAATGAAGTAGTTCAACTTTTTCTGACAATTATTGATCTAGTGAGTCCAGAGAATTGTATTGCACTAGTTTTGAACATTATGATATGAAAATTATATGATCAGAGATGGAAAAGACCATTTACAGCCAATACAGGCAGTTTACCATAGGAAATATATGATTTTAAAGCTTTTTAACAGTTATAGCGCCACCTATCGTCCGATCTCCATAGAATTTTTCATGCTTGTTAATGATGTTATGTCACATATGCTGACCAATTTTTGTGAAGTTCTGAGTTTTTATTTAGGATTTATAGGCTTTTTAATGTATTTTGACACGCCCATTTTATAAATTACCCTATTACAGCCATCCAAATGCAAAAGTTCAACTTTTTTTTGATAATTATTGATCTAGAGAGTCCAGAGAATTGTCCTAGACTGGTCTGGTTCCGATCGGGCAAAAAACCTAGGACTAGTTCGCAAAAGTAGGTTTTTAACATATTAATGAATAATTAATGAACAGTTTGATTGACAGCAATGGTTCTTGAGGCAAAGTTGTTCAGGATGAGGAGATCTATCAAATGATATGCATATTGTGTGGATATTTGTAACACCACGTGATTACAGAGCCGTAAAACTCGTTAGCGCCAACTAGTGGCCGATTTCTTTCAAAATTCTTACAGACCTTTAGGGCCATGAGCCGAACATGCACATTGAGTTTCGTTCCGATCGGCCTCCGTTAACCTTGTCTAATAGGTGCTCAAACTTCGTTGGCCGATGGCGGCCATGTTTTTTGAGATACGCCAATGTCCTCATACACATACATGGCACCTTGGACCAAGACACTGCATACCAATTTTCAAGTCAATCGGACTAACGGTCAGGTGGTTATAGCCTGTTTTATGTTTTTTTCATTTTATAGCGCCACCATGAGGCCAATCGTCGCGATTTTTTTACTGTGACCCCAGAGTAAGCTCATACACATGTGTACCAAGTTTGGTGAAGATACCTCATTTACATCGGGAGTTATAGCCATTTTAGTAAAATAGGCCCCTCCCACAACGTACGTTTTGGCGCCCCTTAGCGACCGTGAATCGAAATTTCCACTTTTTTTCGATAATTATTGATATTCAGTCTCCAGAGAACATTTCTGCACTAGTTTGGTTCCAATCGGGCAAAAAACCAGGGACTAGTTCGCAAAAGTAGATTTTTGACAAAATTCAAAATGGCGGAAAATCTATCATGGCGGAAATGAAATCGGAGATATACATTTTGTTCGTCAGGCGTCCAGCTTTCCAATGATATAAGACACTTGAGTCTACGACATACGGTCTAGGAGTTATGAGCAGTTTCGCGCTTTTGGTTGTTATAGCGCCACCTATGGGCCAATCGGGGTCATAATCTCTGAACCTTTCCTCGATTTTTGTACTACCATCTGTCAAAGTTTCAAAGTTCCAGCTCTTACGGTTTGGGCTGCACGATGCGTTTTACGGCGGAATAATAATAATAATAATAATAATTAAAGCTGCAAGCAGCATTTATCGGGGTTCAAGCTATTAAGGCCTTTAAGGGTTTTTAAGCACAAAAGCATCAAAAGTTATCAGGTTTTATTTAGCAAGCATGTAACCACTGACATAATAGATGGAAAAGACCATTTACAGCCAATACAGGCAATGTACCATAGGAAATATATGGTTTTAAAGCTTTTTAACAGTTATAGCGCCACCTATAGTCCGATCTCCATAAAATTTGGCATGCTTGTTAATGATGTTATGTCACATATGCTCACCAATTTTTGTGAGGTTCTGAGTTTTCATTTAGGATTTATAGGCTTTTTAGTGTATTTTGCCACGCCCATTTTATAAATGACCCTATTACAGCCATCCAAATGCAAAAGTTCAACTTTTTTTGATAGTTTTTGATCTAGAGAGTCCAGAGAATTGTCCTAGACTGGTCTGGTTCC
The DNA here is from genome assembly GCA_022829085.1 of Abramis brama. Classification (NCBI taxonomy): domain Eukaryota; kingdom Metazoa; phylum Chordata; class Actinopteri; order Cypriniformes; family Leuciscidae; genus Abramis; species Abramis brama. The sequence goes on along the minus strand of CM040773.1, from coordinate 26,418,816 downwards.
AATCGTGCGAAAAACCTAGGACTAGTTCGCAAAAGTAGGTTTTTAACATGTTTGCGAATATTTAATGAACGGTTTGATTGACAGCAATGGTCCTTGAGGCAAAGTTGTTCAGGATGAGGAGATCTATCAAATGATATGCATATTGTGTGGATATTTGTAACACCACGTGATTACAGAGCTGTAAAACTCGTTAGCGCCAACTAGTGGCCGATTTCTTTCAAAATTGTTACAGACCTCTATGGCCTTGAGTCGAACATGCCCATCGAGTTTCGTTCCGATCGGCCTCCGTTAACCTTGTCTAATAGGTGCTCAAAATTCATTGGCCGATGGCGGCCATGTTTTTCGAGATACGCCAATGTCCTCATACACATACATGGCACCTTGGACCAAGACACTGCATGCCAATTTTCAAGTCAATCGGACTAATGGTCAGGTGGTTATAGCCTGTTTTATGTTTTTTTCATGTTATAGCGCCACCATGTGGCCAATTGCCGCGGTTTTTTTACTGTGACCTCAGATTGACCTCTTACACATGTGTACCAAGTTTGGTGAAGATACCTCATTTACTTCTGGAGTTATAGCCATTTTAGTAAAATAGGCCCCTCCCACAACGTACGTTTTGGCGCCCCTTACCGTCCGTGAGTCGAAATTTCAACTTTTTTTCGATAGTTTTTGATAATCAGACTCTAGAGAACATTTCTGCACTGGTTTGGTTCCGATCGGGCGAAAAACCTAGGACTAGTTCGCAAAAGTATGTTTTTGACAAAATTCAAAATGGCGGAAAATCTATCATGGCGGAAATGAAATCGGAGATATACGTTTTGTTCGTCAGGCGTCCAGCTTTCCAATGATATAAGACACTTGAGTCTACGTCATACGGTCTAGTAGTTATGAGCAGTTTCGCGCTTTTGGTTGCTATAGCGCCACCTATGGGCCAATCGGGGTCATACTTTGATAGGTTCTCCCCAAATTGAGGACTACCATTTGGTCAAGTTTCAAGGTTCCAGCTCTTACGGTTTGGTCTGCACGATGCGTTTTAGGGGAAAATAATAATAATAATAATAATAATAATAAAAATCAGTACAATTACAATAGGGTTTCAGCACTTCGTGCTTGAACCCCTAATAATAAAAATCAGCACAATTACAATAGGGTTTCAGCACTTCGTGCTTGAACCCCTAATTAAAGCTGCAAGCAGCATTTATCGGGGTTCAAGCATTTAAGGCCTTTAAGCACATAAGCATTTAAGACATTAAGATTTATTTAGAAAGCTTTTAACCACTGAAATAATAGATTGAAAAGTCCATTTACAGCCAATACAGGCAATTTACCATAGGAAATATGTGGTTTTAAAGATTTTTAACAGTTATAGTGCCACCTTTGGTCCGATGTCCATAAAATTTGGCATGCTTGTTAATGATGTTATGTGACATATGCTCACCAATTTTTGTGAAGTTTTGAGTTTTCATTTAGGATTTATAGGCTTTTTAGTGTATTTTGCCACGCCCATTTTATAAATGACCCTATTACAGCCATCCAAATGCAAAAGTTCCACTTTTTTTTGATAATTATTGATCTAGAGAGTCCAGAGAATTGTCCTAGACTGGTTTGGTTCCGATTGGGCAAAAAACCTAGGACTAGTTCGCAAAAGTAGGTTTTTAACATATTCATGAATAATTAATGAACAGTTTGATTGACAGCAATGGTTCTTGAGGCAAAGTTGTTCAGGATGAGGAGATCTATCAACTGATATGCATATTGTGTGGATGTATGCAACACCACGTGATTACAGAGCCGAAAAAACTCGTTAGCGCCAACTAGTGGCCGATTTCTTTCAAAATTCTTACAGACCTCTTGGGCCATGAGTCGAACATGCCCATCGAGTTTCGTTCCGATCAGCCTCCGTTAACCTTGTCTAATAGGTGCTCAAAATTCATTGGCTGATGGCGGCCATGTTTTTTGAGATACGTCAATGTCCTCATAGGCATACATGGCACCTTGGACCAAGACACTGCATACCAATTTTCAAGTCAATCGGACAAACGGTCAGGTGGTTATAGCCCTTTTCATGTTTTTTTCAAGTTATAGCGCCACCTACTGTTCAATCGTCGCGATTTTTTTACTGTGACCTCAAATTGAACTATTACACATGTGTACCGAGTTTGGTGAAGATACCTCATTTATTTCTCGAGTTATAGCCGTTTTAGTAAAATAGGCTCCTCCCACAACGTACGTTTTGGCGCCCCCTAGCGACCGTGAATCGAAATTTCAACTTTTTTTCGATAATTATTGATATTCAGACTCCAGAGAACATTTCTGCACTGGTTTGGTTCCAATCGGACGAAAACCCTAGGACTAGTTCGCAAAAGTAGGTTTTTGAGAAAATTCAAAATGGCGGAAAATTTTCCCAGGCGGAAATGAAATCGGAGATATACGTTTTGACCGTCTTGAGCCAAGGATTACAGTGATATAAGACACTTGATTCTATGACAAACCGTCTAGGAGTTATGGCTGATTTCATACTTTTGCTTGCTATAGCGCCACCTATTGACCAATCGGGGTCATATTTTGATAGGTTCTCCCCAAATTGAGGACTACCATTTGGCTGAGTTTCAAGTCTCCAGCATTTACGGTTTGGGCTGCACGATGCGTTTTAGGGGAAAATAATAATAATAAAAATCTGAGCAATTACAATAGGGTTTCAGCACTTCGTGCTTGAACCCCTAATAATTAAAGCTGCAAGCAGCATTTATCGGGGTTCAAGCATTTAAGGCCTTTAAGCACATAAGCATTTAAGACATTAAGATTTATTTAGAAAGCTTTTAACCACTGAAATAATAGATTGAAAAGTCCATTTACAGCCAATACAGGCAATTTACCATAGGAAATATGTGGTTTTAAAGCTTTTTAACAGTTATAGCGCCACCTTTGGTCCGATGTCCATAAAATTTGGCATGCTTGTTAATGATGTTATGTGACATATGCTCACCAATTTTTGTGAAGTTATGAGTTTTCATTTAGGATTTATAGGCTTTTTAGTGTATTTTGCCACGCCCATTTTATAAATGACCCTATTACAGCCATCCAAATGCAAAAGTTCAACTTTTTTTTGATAATTATTGATCTAGAGAGTCCAGAGAATTGTCCTAGACTGGTTTGGTTCCGATTGGGCAAAAAACCTAGGACTAGTTCGCAAAAGTAGGTTTTTAACATGTTTGCGAATATTAAATGAACGGTTTGATTGACAGCAATGGTTCTTGAGGCAAAGTTGTTCAGTATGAGGAGATCTATCAACTGATATGCATATTGTGTGGATGTATGCAACACCACGTGATTACAGAGCCGAAAAAACTCGTTAGCGCCAACTAGTGGCCGATTTCTTTCAAAATTCTTACAGACCTCTTGGGCCATGAGTCGAACATGCCCATCGAGTTTCGTTCCGATCAGCCTCCGTTAACCTTGTCTAATAGGTGCTCAAACTTCATTGGCCGATGGCGGCCATGTTTTTTGAGATACGTCAATGTCCTCATAGGCATACATGGCACCTTGGACCAAGACACTGCATACCAATTTTCAAGTCAATCGGACAAACGGTCAGGTGGTTATAGCCTTTTTCATGTTTTTTTCAAGTTATAGCGCCACCTACTGTTCAATCGTCGCAATTTTTTTACTGTGACCTCAAATTGAACTATTACACATGTGTACCGAGTTTGGTGAAGATACCTCATTTATTTCTCGAGTTATAGCCGTTTTAGTAAAATAGGCTCCTCCCACAACGCACGTTTTGGCGCCCTCTAGCGACCGTGAATCGAAATTTCAACTTTTTTTCGATAATTATTGATATTCAGACTCCAGAGAACATTTCTGCACTGGTTTGGTTCCAATCGGACGAAAAACCTAGGACTAGTTCGCAAAAGTAGGTTTTTGAGAAAATTCAAAATGGCGGAAAATTTTCCCAGGCGGAAATGAAATCGGAGATATACGTTTTGACCGTCTTGAGCCAAGGATTACAGTGATATAAGACACTTGATTCTATGACAAACCGTCTAGGAGTTATGGCTGATTTCATACTTTTGCTTGCTATAGCGCCACCTATTGACCAATCGGGGTCATACTTTGATAGGTTCTCCCCAAATTGAGGACTACCATTTGGCTGAGTTTCAAGTCTCCAGCATTTACGGTTTGGGCTGCACGATGCGTTTTAGGGGAAAATAATAATAATAATTAAAGCTGCAAGCAGCATTTATCGGGGTTCAAGCATTTAAGGCCTTTAAGCACATAAGCATTTAAGACATTAAGATTTATTTAGAAAGCTTTTAACCACTGAAATAATAGATTGAAAAGTCCATTTACTTTTACCAATTTTCCTTTGGTCCGATGTCCATAAAATTTGGCATGCTTGTTAATGATGTTATGTGACATATTCTCACCAATTTTTGTGAAGTTTTGAGTTTTCATTTAGGATTTATAGGCTTTTTAGTGAATTTTGCCACGCCCATTTTATAAATGACCCTATTACAGCCATCCAAATGCAAAAGTTCAACTTTTTTTTGATAATTATTGATCTAGAGAGTTCAGAGAATTGTCCTAGACTGGTTTGGTTCCGATCGGGCGGAAAACCAGGGACTAGTTCGCAAAAGTAGGTTTTGAACATGTTTGCGAATATTAAATGAACGGTTTGATTGACAGCAATGGTTCTTGAGGCAAAGTTGTTCAGTATGAGGAGATCTATCAACTGATATGCATATTGTGTGGATGTATGCAACACCACGTGATTACAGAGCCGAAAAAACTCGTTAGCGCCAACTAGTGGCCGATTTCTTTCAAAATTCTTACAGACCTCTTGGGCCATGAGTCGAACATGCCCATCGAGTTTCGTTCCGATCAGCCTCCGTTAATCTTGTCTAATAGGTGCTCAAACTTCATTGGCCGATGGCGGCCATGTTTTTTGAGATATGTCAATGTCCTCATAGGCATACATGGCACCTTGGACCAAGACACTGGATACCAATTTTCAAGTCAATCGGACAAACGGTCAGGTGGTTATAGCCCTTTTCATGTTTTTTTCAAGTTATAGCGCCACCTACTGTTCAATCGTCGCGATTTTTTTACTGTGACCTCAAATTGAACTATTATACATGTGTACCGAGTTTGGTGAAGATACCTCATTTATTTCTCGAGTTATAGCCGTTTTAGTAAAATAAGCTCCTCCCACAACGTACGTTTTGGCGCCCCCTAGCGACCGTGAATCGAAATTTCAACTTTTTTTCGATAATTATTGATATTCAGACTCCAGAGAACATTTCTGCACTGGTTTGGTTCCAATCGGACGAAAAACCTAGGACTAGTTCGCAAAAGTAGGTTTTTGAGAAAATTCAAAATGGCGGAAAATTTTCCCAGGCGGAAATGAAATCGGAGATATACGTTTTGACCGTCTTGAGCCAAGGATTACAGTGATATAAGACACTTGATTCTATGACAAACCGTCTAGGAGTTATGGCTGATTTCATACTTTTGCTTGCTATAGCGCCACCTATTGACCAATCGGGGTCATACTTTGATAGGTTCTCCCCAAATTGAGGACTACCATTTGGCTGAGTTTCAAGTCTCCAGCATTTACGGTTTGGGCTGCACGATGCGTTTTAGGGGAAAATAATAATAATAATTAAAGCTGCAAGCAGCATTTATCGGGGTTCAAGCATTTAAGGCCTTTAAGCACATAAGCATTTAAGACATTAAGATTTATTTAGAAAGCTTTTAACCACTGAAAAAATAGATGGAAAAGTCCATTTACAGCCAATACAGGAAATTTACCATAGGAAATATATGGTTTTCAAAGCTTTTTAACAGTTATAGCGCCACCTATGGTCCGATCTCCATAAAAATTTCCATGCTTCTTTAGCATGTTATTTCACATATGCCCATCAATTTTTGTGAAGTTCTGAGTTTTTATTTAGGCTTTATAGACGTTTGAGTGTATTTGGACACGCCTATTTTATAAATGATCCTCTTATAGCCAACCAAAAGCAAAATTTTTACTTTTTTTTTGATAATTATTGATCTAGAGAGTCCAGAGAATTGTCCTAGACTGGTCTGGTTCCGATCGGGCGAAAAACCAGGGACTAGTTCGCAAAAGTAGGTTTTTAACATATTCGTGAATAATTAATAAACTGTTTGATTGACAGCAATGGTTCTAGAGGCAAAGTTGTTCAGCATGAGCAGGTCTATCAAATGATATGCATTTTGTGATGATAAGTGTAACACCACGTGATTACAGAGCCATAAAACTCGTTAGCGCCAACTAGTGGCCGATTTCTTTCAAAATTCTTACAGACCTCTAGGGCCATGAGTCGAACATGCCCACCGAGTTTTGTTCCGATCGGCCTCCATTAACCTTGTCTAATAGGTGCTCAAACTTCATTGGCCGATGGCGGCCATGTTTTTTGAGATACACCAATGTCCTCATAGATATACATGACAGCTTGGACCAAGACACTGCATACCAATTTTCGAGTCAATCGGACTAACGGTCAGGTGGTTACAGCCTGATTTATGTTTTTTAATGTTATAGCGCCACCATGTGGCCAATCGCCGCAATCTTTTTACTATGACCTCAGATTGACCTCTTACACAGGTGTACCGAGTTTGGTGAAGATACCTCATTTACTTCTGGAGTTATAGCCATTTTAGTAAAATAGGCTCCGCCTTCTTTAAACATTTTGGCGCCCCTTAGCGACCGTCAATCGAAATTTCAACTTTTTTTCGATAATTATTGATATTCTGACTCCAGAGAACATTTCTGCACTGGTTTGGTTCCAATCGGACACAAAACCAGGGACTAGTTCGCAAAAGTAGGTTTTGGACATAATTCAAAATGGCGGAAAATTTGCATACCGGAAATGAAATCCTTGAGGCCTTTTTTGTTCGGCTTGACCCAAGGATTCCAATGATATAAGACACTTGAGTCTGTGACAAACGGTTAATGAGATTTAAGCAAAAATATGATTTTTTTTTGTTTTTTGTACTGTAGCGCCACCTATGGGCCAATCGGGGTCATATTTTGATAACCTCTCCTCGATTTTTGTACTACCATCTGGCAAAGTTTCAAGTCTCTAGCACTTACGGTTTGGGCTGCACGATGCGTTTTACGGCAGAAGAAAAATAATAATAATAAAAATCAGTACAATTACAATAGGGTTTCAGCACTTCGTGCTTGAACCCCTAATAATAAAAATCAGTACAATTACAATAGGGTTTCAGCACTTCGTGCTTGAACCCCTAATAAGAAGAGACATTTTGGACAGTTATAGCGCCACCTATTGTCCGATCTTCACGAAACTTGGCATGCTTCTTCACCATGGTCTGACACATCTGCTCATCGATTTTCGTGAAGTTTGGGGTTTTCCCTTAGGTTGTATAGGCTTTTGAGTGTTTTTTTGTCCCTCCCCTTTCCTAAATGACCCTGCTACAGCCAGGCAAATGCAAAAGTTCCACTTTTTTTCGATAATTATTGATCTAGAGAGTCCAGAGAACTGTGCTAGACTGGTCTGGTTCCGATTGGGCCAAAAACCAGGGACTAGTTCGCAAAAGTAGGTTTTTGACAAAATTGGCCATAACAATTTTTTTTGCTCGTAGGTGAATTTGGATAGCCATTTTGTCCGTCTGGATCCAGGGATCACAGTGATGCTAAAATGGACAATCTAGGACAAACTGTCTAGGAGTTGTGAGCAATTTAGTAAATGTGGTCATTGTAGCGCCACCTATGGGCCAATCTGGGTCATACTTTGATAGGTTCTCCCCAAATTGAGGACTACCATTTGGCCAAGTTTCAAGGTTCCAGCTCTTACGGTTTGGGCTGCACGATGCGTTTTAGGGCGGAATAATAATAATAATTAAAGCTGCAAGCAGCATTTATCGGGGTTCAAGCAGTTAAGGCCTTTAAGGCATTTAAGCACAAAAGCATCAAAAGTTATTAAGATTTATTTAGGAAGCATGTAACCACTGACATAATAGATGGAAAAGACCATTTACAGCCAATACAGGCAATTTGCCATGGGATATATATGGTTTTAAAGCTTTTTAACAGTTATAGCGCCACCTATGGTCCGATCTCCATAAAATTGTTTACTGTGACCTCAAATTGAACCCATACACATGTGTACTGAGTTTGGTGAAGATATCTCATTTACTTCTTGAGTTATAGCCATTTGAGTAAAATAGGCTCCTCCCACAACGATTTGCCACATTCTAGAATTATTTAATATGATTCTAGCATGATTTACTATCATATACCATGTTCCAGAATGATTTATTAGGATTCTAGCATGATTTACCTTGATACACCTCATTTCAGTATTATTTACTATGATTTACAATGTTTCTAGCATGATTAACCACATTACTAGCAATTATGTGAAGTGTCAGTGCAAATGAGGTGATGAACACTGACAAAATATTATTGTGTTATAATAGTTAGTTATATACGTGATTTTTGTGTGTGTGTCCAAGTATGAATGCAAAAGCACATGTAAAATATTTCATTATTAAGTAGAATGGCCAGCAGAGGGCACTAGAAGACCACTTATTGGCTCACTTTCACTTTAAACCAGTTTTCTGCACTAAAGCAAACCAGTTTTTCCATGTTAACTCAATGCATGCTTACACACACACACACACACACACACACACACACACACACACACACACACACACACACACACAGCATAGTTAACCATGATTTACCATGATATACCACGTTCTAGTATTATTTACCAGGAGATAAACGACAATCTAGTATTATTTACTTTGATTTACCATGTTTCTAGCCTGATTTATCACATTACTAGCAATTATTTGAAGTGTCAGTGCAAATAAAGTGATTAACACTGACAAAATATGATTGTGTTATAATGGTTATTGCTATATAAGTGATTTTTTTAGTGTGTATTCAAGTATGAATGCAAGCACATGTTGAAATATTTCATTAATAAGTAGAATGGCCTGCAGAGGGCAGTAGAAGACCACTTATTGGCTCACTTTCACTTTAAACCAGTTTTCTGCACTAAAGCAAACCAATTTATCCATGTTAACTCAATGCATGCTTACACACACACACACACACACACACACACACACACACACACAGCATAGTTAACCATGATTTACCACATTACTAGCAATTATTTGAAGTGTCAGTGCAAATAAAGTGATTAACACTGACAAAATATGATTGTGTTATAATAGTTATTGCTATATAAGTGATTTTTAGTGTGTATTCAAGTATAAATGCAAGCACATGTGGAAAAATTTAATTAATAAGTAGAATGGCCAGCAGAGGGCAGTAGAAGACCACTTATTGGCTCACTTTCACTTTAAACCTCATGATTTTGACCAGTTTTCTGCACTAAAGCAAACCAGTGTTTCCATGTTAACTCAATAATGCATACTTGCTACATATGCTACACACAATAATGCTACACACACACACACACACACACACACACACACACACACACACACACACACACACACACAAATGTTTCAGTGATATTGGTGTCACATTCACCTTCATCACATTCACCTTCTGTCTTCATCACATTCACCATCTGTCGTCATCACCTGCACCTGCTCCTCATCACCCTCCTCATCATCACCTGCTCCTCATCATCATAACCGTCACCTGTTGTCCTTGTCTTGATCTGTGTATTTAAGTTCCCCTCTCATCCATTATCATTGTCGGTTATTGTTTGTGCACTAGCACTCTGTTATGTTTGTTTTCATGTTGGAAAATAAAACCTTTGTTATATTTGTACCACACACACACACACACACACACACACACACACACACACACACACACACCATCATTTATCATGATTTACCATGGCTGATACCAATACCAATATGAGAAAATGACTATTTTAAACAGCAGGGGGCAGTAAAATACCACTTATTGGCTTAACATGCCATTAATTCATATCATTTTCACCTTTTTAACTGTTATAGAGGCAAATTTTGTCCGATCTGTCTGAAAATTTTCATGCTTGTTCAGGGTGATATTTCACACGTTCTGACTTGTTTTTAAGAAGGTCTGAGCATTGATTAAAGAGATATAGGCTTTCGGGGACACTTGGTAAAGGCCAGATTTTGAAGTGAACCTATTATAGCTATCCAAATGAAGTAGTTCAACTTTCTGACAATTATTGATCTAGTGAGTCCAGAGAATTGTATTGCACTAGTTTTTTAACATTATGATATGAAAATTATATGATCAGAGATGGAAAAGACCATTTACAGCCAATACAGGCAGTTTACCATAGGAAATATATGATTTTAAAGCTTTTTAACAGTTATAGCGCCACCTATCGTCCGATCTCCATAGAATTTTTCATGCTTGTTAATGATGTTATGTCACATATGCTGACCAATTTTTGTGAAGTTCTGAGTTTTTATTTAGGATTTATAGGCTTTTTAATGTATTTTGACACGCCCATTTTATAAATTACCCTATTACAGCCATCCAAATGCAAAAGTTCAACTTTTTTTTGATAATTATTGATCTAGAGAGTCCAGAGAATTGTCCTAGACTGGTCTGGTTCCGATCGGGCAAAAAACCTAGGACTAGTTCGCAAAAGTAGGTTTTTAACATATTCATGAATATTTAATGAACTGTTTGATTGACAGCAATGGTTCTAGAGGCAAAGTTGTTCAGCATGAGCAGATCTATCATATGATATGCATTTTGTGACGATAAGTGTAACACCACGTGATTACAGAGCCATAAAACTCGTTAGCGCCAACTAGTGGCCGATTTCTTTCAAAATTCTTACAGACCTCTAGGGGCTTGAGCCGAACATGCCCACTGAGTTTTGTTCCGATCGGCCTCCGTTAACCTTGTCTAATAGGTGCTCAAACTTCATTGGCCGATAGCGGCCATGTTTTTTGAGATACACCAATGTCCTCATAGACATACATGGAACCTTGGACCAAGACACTGCATACCAATTTTCAAGTCAATCGGACTAACGGTCAGGTGGTTATAGCCTGTTTTATGTTTTTTTCATATTATAGCGCCACCATGAGGCCAATCACCGCGATTTTTTTACTGTGACCTCAACTTGAGCTCATACATATGTGTACCGAGTTTGGTGAAAATATCTCATTTCGTTCACGAGTTATAGCCATTTTTGTATAATTAGCTCCGCCTCCTGCGAACGTTTTGATGCCCCTTAGCAACCGTGGATCGAAATTTTAACTTTTTTTCGATAATTATTGATATTCAGACTCCTGTGAATATTTCTGCACTGGTTTGGTTCCGATCGGGCGAAAAACCAGGGACTAGTTCGCAAAAGTAGGTTTTGGACAAAATCCAAAATGGCGGAAAAATTTGCATACCGGAAATGAAATCCTTGAGGCCTTTTTTGTTCGGCTTGACCCAAGGATTCCAAAGATATAAGACACTTGAGTCTGTGACAAAGGGTTGATGAGATTTAAGCAAAAATATGCAATTTTTTTGTTTTTTGCACTGTAGCGCCACCTATTGGCCAATCTAGCTCATATTCTCTGAACCTCTCCTCGATTTTTGTACTACCTTCTGGCCAAGTTTCAAGTCTCTAGCACTTACGGTTTAGGCTGCACGATGCGTTTTACGGCGGAATAATAATAATAATAATTAAAGCTGCAAGCAGCATTTATCGGGGTTCAAGCAGTTAAGGCCGTTAAGGACTTTAAGCACAAAAGCATCAAAAGTTATAAAGTTTTATTTAGCAAGCATGACATCATAGATGGAAAAGACCATGTTCTAGCATGATTTACCATGATATGCCACATTCTAGCATGATTTACCATAGTTTATCATGATTTACCATGGTTTACCATGATTTACCTTGTTCTAGCATAGTTTACCATGAATTTATCTCAGTTTACCTTGATTTACCATGTTCTAGCATGATTTACCATGATATACCACATTCTAGCAAGATTTACCATAGTTTATCATGATTTACCCTGTTCTAGCATAGTTTACCATGAATTTATCTTAGTTTACCTTAATTTACCATGTTCTAGCATGATTTACCATGATATACCACATTCTAGCATGATTTACCATAGTTTATCATGATTTACCATGGTTTACCATGATTTACCCTGTTCTAGCATGATTTACCATGATATATCACGTTCTAGAATGATTTACCAGGATTCTAGCATGATTTACCTTGATACACCACATTCTAGTATGATTTACTATGATTTACCATGTTTCTAGCGTGATTTACCATGATTTACCACATTACTAGCAATTATGTGAAGTGTCAGTGCAAATGAAGTGATAAACACTGTCAAAATATGATTTTGTTATAATAGTTATTGTTATATAAGTGATTTGCACAAAGCACATGTGAAAAGACTTCATAAGTAGAATGGCCAGCAGAGGGCACTAGAAGACCACTTATTGGCTCAGTTTCACTTTAAATTTCATTATTTTTACCAGTTTTCTGCACTAAATCAAATCAGTTTTTCCATGTTAACTCAATAATGCATGCTTACACACACACACACACACACACACACACACACACACACACACACACACACACAAAGACAAATGTTGTTGTTGTTTTTTCAATGCTATTGGGATATGTCATAATGAAAATATATTTGAATGGTCTATAAACATTTCACAAAGTCTTTGTAAGCTATTAATCAGAAGATTCAGAATTTATTCAGAAACCTAAGACTACACAAACACATTATGTTGTAGATACAGACATTTGAACTATATGATGTGATCAAACTGTCAATACTAATACTTTAACGGATGGATTTTGACTAAATGTAATTGTAATTGTAAATGTTAAAATAGTGATTTTATACATTTTAAACAGCAGGGGGCAGTAAAATACAACTTATTGGCTTAATATGCCATTATATTCATATAATTTTCACCTTTTTAACTGTTATAGAGGCAAATTTTGTCCGATCGGTCTGAAAATTTTCATGCATGTTCAGAGTGATATTTCACTGGCTTTTTAAGAAGGTCTGAGTCATTCATTAAAGAGATATAGGCTTTCGGGGACACTTGGTAAAGGCTACATTTTGAAGTGAACCTATTATAACTATCCAAATGAAGTAGTTCAACTTTTTCTGACAATTATTGACCTAGTGAGTCCAGAGAATTGTATTGCACTAGTTTTGAACATTATGATATGAAAATTATATGATCAGAGATGGAAAAGACCTTTTACAGCCAATACAGGCAGTTTACCATAGGAAATATATGGTTTTAAAGCTTTTTAACAGTTATAGCGCAACCTATGGTCCGATCTCCATAAAATTTGGCATGCTTGTTAATGATGTTATGTCACATATGCTCACCGATTTTTGTGAAGTTCTGAGTTTTTATTTAGGATTTATAGGATATTTAATGTATTTTGCCACGCCCATTTTATAAATGACCCTATTAGAGCCATCCAAATGCAAAATTTCAACTTTTTTTTGATAGTTTTTGATCTAGAGAGTCCAGAGAATTGTCCTAGACTGGTCTGGTTCCGATCGGGTGAAAAACCTAGGAATAGTTCGCAAAAGTAGGTTTTTAACATGTTTGCGAATATTTAATGAATGGTTTGATTGACAGCAATGGTTCTTGAGGCAAAGTTGTTCAGGATGAGGAGATCTATCAAATGATATACATATTGTGTGGATATTTGTAACACCACGTGATTACAGAGCCGTAAAACTCGTTAGCGCCAACTAGTGGCCGATTTCTTTCAAAATTCTTACAGACCTCTAGGGCCTTGAGTCGAACATGCCCATCGAGTTTCGTTCCGATCGGTCTCCGTTAACCTTGTCTAATAGGTGCTCAAACTTCATTGGCCGATGGCGGCCATGTTTTTTGAGATACGCCAATGTCCTCATACACATACATGGCACCTTGGACCAAGACACTGCATACCAATTTTCAAGTCAATCGGACTAACGGTCAGGTGGTTATAGCCTGTTTTATGTTTTTTTCATGTTATAGCGCCACCATGAGGCCGATTGTTTTACTGTGACCTCAGATTGACCTCTTACACATGTGTACCAAGTTTGGTGAAGATACCTCATTTACTTCTGGAGTTATAGCCATTTTAGTAAAATAGGCCCCGCCCACAACGTACGTTTTGGCGGCCCTTAGCGTCCGTGAATCGAAATTTCAACTTTTTTTCGATAGTTTTTGATATTCAGACTCTAGAGAACATTTCTGCACTGGTTTGGTTCCGATCGGGCGAAAAACCTAGGACTAGTTCGCAAAAGTATGTTTTTGACAAAATTCAAAATGGCGGAAAATCTATCATGGCGGAAATGAAATCGGAGATATACGTTTTGTTCGTCAGGCGTCCAGCTTTCCAATGATATAAGACACTTGAGTCTACGTCATACGGTCTAGTAGTTATGAGCAGTTTTGCGCTTTTGGTTGCTATAGCGCCACCTATGGGCCAATCGGGGTCATACTTTTATAGGTTCTCCCCAAATTGAGGACTACCATTTGGCCAAGTTTCAAGGTTCCAGCTCTTACGGTTTGGTCTGCACAATGCGTTTTAGGGGAAAATAATAATAATAATAATAATAATTAAAGCTGCAAGCAGCATTTATCGGGGTTCAAGCATTTAAGGCCTTTAAGCACATAAGCATTTAAGACATTACGTTTTATTTAACAAGCTTTTAACCACTGAAATTATAGATGGAAAAATCCATTTACAGCCAATATAGGCAATTTACCATAGGAAATATGTAGTTTTAAAACTTTTTGCCAGTTATAGTGCCACCTATGGTCCGATCTACATGAAATTTTGCATGCTTGTTTAGAATGTTATGGCACATATGCTCACCCATTTTCGTGAAGTTCTGAGTTTTCGTTTAGGATTTATAGGCTTCTGAGTGCATTTTGCCACGCCCATTTTCTTTATGACCCAATTATACCCATGCGAAAAATGCAAAAGTTCAACTTTTTTTCGATAATTATTGATCTAGAGAGTCCAGAGAATTGTCCTAGACTGGTCTGGTTCTGATCGGGCGATAAACCAGGGACTAGTTCGCAAAAGTAGGTTTTTAACATATTCATGAATATTTAATGAACAGTTTGATTGACAGTGATGGTTCTTGAGGCAAAGTTGTTCAGCATGAGCAGATCTATCAGATGATATGCATTTTGTGATGATAAGTGTAACACCACGTGATTACAGAGCCTTAAAACTCGTTAGCGCCAACTAGTGGCCGATTTCTTTCAAAATTCTTACAGACCTCTAGGGGCTTGAGCCGAACATGCCCATCGAGTTTCGCTCCGATCGGACGTCGTTAACGGTGCTCAAACCTCATTGGCCAATGGCGGCCATGTTTTTTGAGATACGCCAATATCCTTTTAGACATACATGGCCCCTTGGGCCAAGACACTGCATACCAAATTTCAAGTCATTCGGAAAAACGGTCAGTTGTCTATATGTTTTTATTTGTTTTATAGCGCCACCATGTGGCCAATCGACGCAATTTTTTTACTGTGACCTCAGATTGACCTCTTACACATGTGTACCAAGTTTGGTGAAGTTTACTTAATTACTTCTTGAGTTATAGCCATTTTAGTAAAATAGGCTCCTCCCACAACGTTAATTTTGCACCCCCTAGCGACCATTAATCGAAATTTCAACTTTTTTTCGATAATTATTGATCTTCAGACTCCAGAGAACAATTCCGCACTGGTTTGGTTCCGATCGGGCGAAAAACCAGGGACTAGTTCGCAAAAGTAGGTTTTTGACAAAATTCAAAATGGCGAAAAATCTATCATGGCGGAAATGAAATCGGAGATATACGTTTCTTTCTTCAGAAGCTCTGGATTTCAATGATATAAGACACTTGAAGCTACGCCTTACGGTCTGGGAGTTCTGAGCAGTTTTGCGCTTTTGATTGCTATAGCGCCACCTATGGGCCGATTGGGCTGAGTCCGTGTATCTGAGTAGCGAGCAATAGTACTACCATCTGGCAAAGTTTCAAGTCTCTAGGTCTTACGGTTTGGGCTGCACGATGCGTTTTATGGCGGAAAAATAATAATAATAAAAATCAGGACGATTACAATAGGGTTTCAGCACTTCGTGCTTGAACCCCTAATAATAAAAATCAGTACAATTACAATAGGGTTTCAGCACTTCGTGCTTGAACCCCTAATTAAAGCTGCAAGCAGCATTTATCGGGGTTCAAGCAGTTAAGGCCTTTAAGGCATTTAAGCACAAAAGCATCAAAAGTCATTAAGATTTATTTAGCAAGCATGTAACCACTGACATAATAGATGGAAAAGACCATTTACAGCCAATACAGGCAAATTGCCATGGGATATATATGGTTTTAAAGCTTTTTAACAGTTATAGCGCCACCTATGGTCCGATCTCCATAAAATTGTTTATTGTGACCTCAAATTGAACCCATACACATGTGTACTGATTTTGGTGAAGATATCTCATTTACTTCTTGAGTTATAGCCATTTGAGTAAAATAGGCTCCTCCCACAACGATTTGCCACATTCAAGAATTATTTAATATGATTCTAGCATGATTTACTATCATATACCATGTTCCAGAATGATTTATTAGGATTCTAGCATGATTTACCTTGATACACCTCATTTCAGTATTATTTACTATGATTTACAATGTTTCTAGCATGATTAACCACATTACTAGCAATTATGTGAAGTGTCAGTGCAAATGAGGTGATGAACACTGACAAAATATTATTGTGTTATAATAGTTAGTTATATACGTGATTTTTAGTGTGTGTCCAAGTATGAATGCAAAAGCACATGTAAAATATTTCATTATTAAGTAGAATGGCCAGCAGAGGGCACTAGAAGACCACTTATTGGCTCACTTTCACTTTAAACCAGTTTTCTGCACTAAAGCAAACCAGTTTTTCCATGTTAACTCAATGCATGCTTACACACACACACACACACACACACACACACACACACACACACACACACACACACACACACACAGCATAGTTAACCATGATTTACCATGATATACCACGTTCTAGTATTATTTACCAGGAGATAAACGACAATCTAGTATTATTTACTTTGATTTACCATGTTTCTAGCCTGATTTATCACATTACTAGCAATTATTTGAAGTGTCAGTGCAAATAAAGTGATTAACACTGACAAAATATGATTGTGTTATAATAGTTATTGCTATATATTTTTAGTGTGTATTCAAGTATAAATGCAAGCACATGTGGAAATATTTAATTAATAAGTAGAATGGCCAGCAGAGGGCACTAGAAGACCACTTATTGGCTCACTTTCACTTTAAACCTCATGATTTTGACCAGTTTTCTGCACTAAAGCAAACCAGTGTTTCCATGTTAACTCAATAATGCATACTTGCTACATATGCTACACACAATAATGCCACACACACACACACACACACACACACACACACACACACAAATGTTTCAGTGATATTGGTGTCACATTCACCTTCATCACATTCACCTTCTGTCTTCATCACATTCACCATCTGTCGTCATCACCTGCACCTGCTCCTCATCACCCTCCTCATCATCACCTGCTCCTCATCATCATAACCGTCACCTGTTGTCCTTGTCTTGATCTGTGTATTTAAGTTCCCCTCTCATCCATTATCATTGTCGGTTATTGTTTGTGCACTAGCACTCTGTTATGTTTGTTTTCATGTTGGAAAATAAAACCTTTGTTATATTTGTACCACACACACACACACACACACACACACACACACACACACACACACACACACACACACACCATCATTTATCATGATTTACCATGGCTGATACCAATACCAATATGAGAAAATGACTATTTTAAACAGCAGGGGGCAGTAAAATACCACTTATTGGCTTAACATGCCATTAATTCATATCATTTTCACCTTTTTAACTGTTATAGAGGCAAATTTTGTCCGATCTGTCTGAAAATTTTCATGCTTGTTCAGGGTGATATTTCACACGTTCTGACTTGTTTTTAAGAAGGTCTGAGCATTGATTAAAGAGATATAGGCTTTCGGGGACACTTGGTAAAGGCCAGATTTTGAAGTGAACCTATTATAGCTATCCAAATGAAGTAGTTCAACTTTTTCTGACAATTATTGATCTAGTGAGTCCAGAGAATTGTATTGCACTAGTTTTGAACATTATGATATGAAAATTATATGATCAGAGATGGAAAAGACCATTTACAGCCAATACAGGCAGTTTACCATAGGAAATATATGATTTTAAAGCTTTTTAACAGTTATAGCGCCACCTATCGTCCGATCTCCATAGAATTTTTCATGCTTGTTAATGATGTTATGTCACATATGCTGACCAATTTTTGTGAAGTTCTGAGTTTTTATTTAGGATTTATAGGCTTTTTAATGTATTTTGACACGCCCATTTTATAAATTACCCTATTACAGCCATCCAAATGCAAAAGTTCAACTTTTTTTTGATAATTATTGATCTAGAGAGTCCAGAGAATTGTCCTAGACTGGTCTGGTTCCGATCGGGCAAAAAACCTAGGACTAGTTCGCAAAAGTAGGTTTTTAACATATTAATGAATAATTAATGAACAGTTTGATTGACAGCAATGGTTCTTGAGGCAAAGTTGTTCAGGATGAGGAGATCTATCAAATGATATGCATATTGTGTGGATATTTGTAACACCACGTGATTACAGAGCCGTAAAACTCGTTAGCGCCAACTAGTGGCCGATTTCTTTCAAAATTCTTACAGACCTCTTGGGCCATGAGTCGAACATGCCCATCGAGTTTCGTTCCGATCAGTCTCCGTTAACCTTGTCTAATAGGTGCTCAAACTTCATTGGCTGATGGCGGCCATGTTTTTTGAGATACGTCAATGTCCTCATACACATACATGGCACCTTGGACCAAGACACTGCATACCAATTTTCAAGTCAATCGGACAAACGGTCAGGTGGTTATAGCCCTTTTCATGTTTTTTTCAAGTTATAGCGCCACCTACTGTTCAATCGTCGCGATTTTTTTACTGTGACCTCAAATTGAACTATTACACATGTGTACCGAGTTTGGTGAAGATACCTCATTTATTTCTCGAGTTATAGCCGTTTTAGTAAAATAGGCTCCTCCCACAACGTACGTTTTGGCGCCCCCTAGCGACCGTGAATCGAAATTTCAACTTTTTTTCGATAATTATTGATATTCAGACTCCAGAGAACATTTCTGCACTGGTTTGGTTCCAATCGGACGAAAAACCTAGGACTAGTTCGCAAAAGTAGGTTTTTGAGAAAATTCAAAATGGCGGAAAATTTTCCCAGGCGGAAATGAAATCGGAGATATACGTTTTGACCGTCTTTAGCCAAGGATTACAGTGATATAAGACACTTGATTCTATGACAAACCGTCTAGGAGTTATGGCTGATTTCATACTTTTGCTTGCTATAGCGCCACCTATTGACCAATCGGGGTCATATTTTGATAGGTTCTCCCCAAATTGAGGACTACCATTTGGCTGAGTTTCAAGTCTCCAGCATTTACGGTTTGGGCTGCACGATGCGTTTTAGGGGAAAATAATAATAATAAAAATCTGAGCAATTACAATAGGGTTTCAGCACTTCGTGCTTGAACCCCTAATTAAAGCTGCAAGCAGCATTTATCGGGGTTCAAGCTTTTAGGGTCTTTAAGCACATAAGGCAGTTTAGTGAGTTGTCTGAGTTTTCGTTTAGGATTTACAGGCTTTTGAGTGTTTTTTGCCATACCCATTTTCTAAATGATCCTATTATGGCTACCCAATGGGTAAAGTTTAAGTTTTTTATATAATTATTGTTCTAGAGAGTCCAGAGAATTGTACTGCACTGGTATATTTCCGATCGGGTGAAAAACATAGGACTAGTTCGCAAAAGTAGGTTTTTAACATAATCGCAAGTATTTAATGAACAAATTAATTGACAGCAGTAGTTTTTGAGGCAAAGTTGTTCAGTATGAGGAGATCTATTACAAAGCCGTAAAACCTGTTAGCGTCAACTAGTGGCTGATTTCTTTCAAAATTCTTACAGACCTCTAGGGCCACGAGTCGAAACATGCCCACCGAGTTTCGTTCCGATCGGCCTTCGTTAACCTTGTCTAAGAGGTGCACAAACTTTATTGGCCTAGAGCGGCATAGACATACATGGCACCTTGGACCAAGACACTGCATGCCAATTTTAAAGTCAATCGAACTAATGGTCAGGTGGTTATAGCCCTTTTCATGTTTTTGTGATGTTATGGCCTGATCTCCATTTTAAATAATTATTTTAAAGGTGCCGCAGAATGCATTGATATTTTTTTAATTGTTCTCTGATATCTCTGAAACAGAAATGTCTTCAACAGTCAAGTAGTGGATAAAATCACTAATGTTACTTTCTGCTTGCGGTAGGGGTTGTAATGGAAATATAACATTAGTTGGAACTGCCCCCTTCTTCAGTATCAAACGATGAGCGAAACCTGCTTGATATTGTCCCAGGTTAGAAAAACTGTCAGTGGTGAAATGGGCGAAACCTGCTTGATATTGTCCCAGGTTAGAAAAACTGTCAGTGGTGAAATGGGCAGAGCTTTGAATTAAAATGGTAAGGTATCCTGTTGTAAAAATCAACCATGCCTGTTGGCAGTTCTCTTTTGTGGGAAGGGAATGAAAAGTTCTGAAATCCGCAGCACAGCCTCGAACATAACATTTATATCCATGATCTGACATTTTCACTATTGTCCTTGCTTGCTTTTTCACAATACCTGCAGAACTTCTGATGATTCGGCTGTGCAGGTCCACGTTAACACTGCCTGGCCTAGAACATGGGCTGGTATATGCAAATTGGGGGGGTATAAATATGAATGATCCCGACTCCAACGTCACAGTCGGTGTTATGCTGTAATTCACTCATTTTTCAGCGGTCTTTTGCAAACAGGAGATTTACACATGAAGGAGGAAACAATGGTGTTTGAGGCTCACGGTATGTCAGTTCCATGTCCAGAACTCTTACCATTCAACTATGCCAAGATAAATACAGTTTTCAATTGTATGGCACCTTTAAAATAGTTGATTAGTAATATAATGCTTACTTGTAGTCTGAAGTGGCTTTAACAAAAGAAGAAAAATATTCTTAGATGTCTGTTCATTCTAATCATGTACAAATAAAGTAGCACAGTAAGATTACATTTATTTGAATGCATTAGTGGGTGTGTGATTGCGCTGTGTGTGCAGCTTATCAATATTAAAAGTGAAGGTGTAGTTGATATCTTTGTTGATAATATCTGTAGTAATCAGAAAAAAACAATTAAGAAATAAAGAATTAAAATTACAAATAATATTCTGTTAAGATATGAGTTACAATAACATGATTTGCAATAGTAATAATATCAATACTATATGCACAATACACAAAGATTAGACTATCAGGTCTGTGTCTTTCAAAAACATTAGTATTGCAGCCAATGTGAGTCTGTGGGATTTATAAACAGACAAAATATGATTTGAAATGTTATTTTAATGATTTTATAAAGTTTAAACAATATTTCAAATGGAAACTAAATGGAAAATAATATTTTAGTAAGCAGAATGAAGCAATGAGTGGTCTTCTGGTGGTTAAAATGTAAATGAAAACAATAATACTTAAACAATAATACTTAATACACTAACCATGCTTCAACACACACATGCAAACACATTTGGTTGTAGATGTAGATATTTTAAACAAAAGATAGGTAACAAAATGATAATTGCAAATCTCCTCTGTATAACACCATTTTCAGATTTCAAATTAATCACTGAGAGGCAGAATTGTTCAAACTGAGAGCTCAGTACAAATGAAGTGATAAACTGACAAAACATGATTGTGTTATAATAGGTGATTTTCATGCAAGCAATTTTATATAGTCTAAAAATGTATGCAAAAGCACAGGTAAAAATATTTTAATAAGTAGAATGTCCTGCAGAGGGCAGTAGAAGACCACTAATTGACTCACTTTCATTTGAAAGACTTTTTTATCCACCAGTAAAACAAAGCAGTTTCTCCATGTTCTTTCCATTAAGCATGCTTACACACACAGACACACACAGACACACACACACACAAAGACAAATATGTTTTCAATGTTTTTGGGATGTTATTGTGAAAATATCTTTTAATGGTCTAACCATTTCACATATTTCTTTGTGATCTGTATTATCAGTCCATAATAATAATAATAAATAGCTTTAAGCATTTGCTTGTTGGCCAAAGCTGAAAGCTGATAAAAAGATTAATACTATGTCTAATACTGCTGCTCCCTCTAGTTGACAACAGTGGAATTACAGCCTCCATCTTACAATTGAAGTGAATGAATGGGAATTAGTTTTTTCACTTATATCTCGGGAACCAGATGGCGAAAAATTCTAAACCTCAGAGCATAGATAGTGCTTGAGGAGCCCTGTTGAATGAGACCATCACAGTGTTTTTGGGCGATTGGGGCCGGGAGCTACGTTTCGATCAAGAGCCCGGAGAGGTCCTTACCATCAAAATTTGAGCGCGCGGCGACTTTCCGTTTTCGAGTTATGAGTGAATTTGTACTGGGGGGGGGGCGTGGCCTAAATGGCGGACAAGGTTTTACTTTCGTTTTCTAAATGTAAAACAATTGTCAATAGTAACACTCCAATAGATGCATTTTGACAAAATGTGATTGTAAATGTTAAAATAATGATTTTATAAAGTATAAATATGAATTATATAACAATATTAGGGAGTAGTATGATGAAATGACAGCAGGGGGCAGTACAATACCACTTATTGGCTTAATATGCCATGTTATATCATTTTTACCTTTTTAACTGTTATAGAGGCAAATTTTGTCCGATCTGTCTGAAATTTTTCGTGCTTGTTAAGAGTAACATGTTCTGACTAGATCTGAAAGATATTTAAAAGATATAGGCTTTTGGGGACACTTGGTCAAGGCTACATATTAAAGTGACCCTATTATAGCCATCCAAATGAAGAAGTTATACTTTTTCTGATAATTATTGATCTAGAGAGTCCAGAGAATTGTACTGCACTAGATTTGAATATTATGATTTGAAAATTATAAGATCATAAATGGAAAACACCATTTACAGCCAATACAGGCAATTTACCATAGAATATATATTGTTTTAAAGCTTTTTAACAGTTATAGCGCCACCTATGGTCCAATCTCCATAAAAATTCCCATGCTTCTTTAGCATGTTATGTCACATGTGCTCATCAATTTTTGTAAAGTTCTGAGTTTTTATTTATGATTTATAAACGTTTGAGTGTATTTTGACACGCCCATTTTCTAAATGATCATGTTATAGCCAAACAAAAGCAAAATTTTCTTCTTTTTTTCGATAATTATTGATCTAGAGAGTCCAGAGAATTGCCCTAGACTGGTCTGGTTCCGATCGGGCGAAAAACCTAGGACTAGTTCGCAAAAGTAGGTTTTTAACATGTTCACGAATATTTAATGAACGGTTTGATTGACAGCAATGGTTCTTGAGGCAAAGTTGTTCAGCATGAGTAGATCTATCAAATGATATGCATAATGTGACTATAAGTGTAACACCACGTGATTACAGAGCCATAAAACTCGTTAGCGCCAACTAGTGGCCGATTTCTTTCAAAAATTTTACAGACCTCTAGGGCCATGAGTCGAACATGCCCACCGAGTTTCGTTCCAATCGGCCTCCGTTAACCTTGTCTAATAGGTGCTCGACTTCATTGGCCAATGGCGGCCATGTTTTTTGAGATACGTCAATATCCTCATAGACATACATGGCACCTTGGACCAAGACACTGCATACCAATTTTCAAGTCAATCAGACTAACAGTCAGGTGGTTATAGCCCTTTTCATGTTTCTTTCATGTTATAGCGCCACCTAGTGTTTAATCGTTGTGATTTTTTTACTGTGACCCCAGATTGAACTCCTACATATGTGTACCAAGTTTGGTGAAGCTATCTCATTTACTTTTTGAGTTATAGCCATTTTAGTAAAATAGGCTCCTCCCACAACGTTCATTTTGAGCCCCCTAGCGACTTTGAATCGAAATATCGACGTTTTTTCGATAATTATTGATCTTCAGACTCCAGAGAACATTTCTGCACTGGTTTGGTTCCGATCGGGCGAAAAACCTAGGACTAGTTTGCAAAAGTAGGTTTTTGACAAAATTCAAAATGGCGGAAAAATTTGCATACCGGAAATGAAATCGGAGATATACGTTTTGTTCGCCATGAGGTCTGGATTCCATTGATATAAGACACTTGAGTCTAGGACATACGGTCTAGGAGTTATGACCAGTTTCGCGCGTTTGGTCGCTATAGCGCCACCTATGGGCCAATCGGGGTCATACTCTCTGAACCTTTCCTCGATTTTTGTACTACCATCTGACAAAGTTTCAAGTCTCCAGCACTTACGGTTTGGGCTGCACGATGCGTTTTAGCGGAGAAGAATAATAATAATAATAATAATTAAAGCTGCAAGCAGCATTTATCGGGGTTCAAGCAGTTAAGGCCTTTAAGGCATTTAAGCATTTAAGACATTAAGATTTATTTAGAAAGCTTTTAACCACTGAAATAATAGATTGAAAAGTCCATTTACAGCCAATACATGCAATTTACCATAGGAAATATATGGTTTTAAATCTGTTTAACAGTTATAGCGCCACCTATTGTCCGATCTCCATAAAATTTGGCATGCTTGTTAATGATGTTATTTTACATAAGTTCACCAATTTTTGTGAAGTTCTGAGTTTTTATTTAGGATTTATAGGCTTTTTAATGTATTTTGCCACGCCCATTTTATAAATGACCCTATTACAGCCACCCAAATGCAAAAGTTCAACTTTTTTTCAATAATTATTGATCTAGAGAGTCCAGAGAATTGTCCTAGACTGGTTTGGTTCCGATCGGCCGAAAAACCAGGGACTAGTTCGCAAAAGTAGGTTTTTAACATAATTATTAATATTTCATGAACGGTTTGATTGACAGCAATGGTTCTTGAGGCAAAGTTGTTCATCATGAGGAGATCTATCAAAGGATATGCTTATTGTGTTGATGTGTGCAAAGCCACGTGATTACAGAGGGCGTAAACCTCGTTAGCGCCAACTAGTGGCCGATTTCTTTCAAAATTCTTACAGACCTCTAGGGCCATGAGTCGAACATGCCCATTGAGTTTCGTTCTGATCGGCCTCCGTTAACCTTGCCTTATAGGTGCTCAAATTTTATTGTCCGACGGCAGCCATGTTTTTTGAGATACGCCAATGTCCTCATAGACATACATGGGGCCTTGGACCAAGACACTGCATACCAATTTTTAAGTCAATCGGACTAACGGTCAGGTGATCATAACCCTTTTTATGTTTTTTTAATGTTATAGCGCCACCTAGTGCTCAATCATCGCAATTTTTTTACTGTGACCTCATATTGAGCTCTTACATAAGTGTACCGAGTTTGGTGAAGATAACTCATTTATTTCTCGAGTTATAGCCGTTTTAGTAAAATAGGCTCATCCTACAACGTACGTTTTGGCGCCCCCTATCGTCCGTGAATCGAAATATCAACTTTTTTTCGATAATTATTGATAATCAGGCTCCAGAGAACATTTCTGCACTGGTTTGGTTCCAATCGGACGAAAAACCTAGGACTAGTTCGCAAAAGTAGGTTTTTGAGAAAATTCAAAATGGCGGAAAATTTTCCCAGGCGGAAATGAAATCGGAGATATACGTTTTGACCGTCTTGAGCCACGGATTACAGTGATATAAGACACTTGATTCTATGACAAACCGTCTAGGAGTTATGGCTGATTTCATACTTTTGCTTGCTATAGCGCCACCTATTGGCCAATCGGGGTCATACTTTGATAGGTTCTCCCCAAATTGAGGACTACCATTTGGCTGAGTTTCAAGTCTCCAGCATTTACGGTTTGGGCTGCACGATGCGTTTTAGGGGAAAATAATAATAATAAAAATCAGAGCAATTACAATAGGGTTTCAGCACTTCGTGCTTGAACCCCTAATTAAAGCTGCAAGCAGCATTTAGCGGGGTTCAAGCATTTAAGGCCTTTAAGCACATAAGCATTTAAGACATTAAGATTTATTTAGAAAGCTTTTATCCACTGAAATAATAGATGGAAAAGTCCATTTACAAGCCAATACAGGCAATTTACCATAGGAAATAAATGGTTTTCAAAGCTTTTTAACAGTTATAGCGCCACCTATGTTCCGATCTCCATAAAAATTTCCATGCTTCTTTAGCATGTTATGTCACATATGCTCATCAATTTTTGTGAAGTTCTGAGTTTTTATTTAGGATTTATAGGCTTTTGAGTGTATTTTGACCCGCCCATTTTCTTTATGACCCAATATACCCATACGGAAAATGCAAAAGTTCAACTTTTTTTTGATAATTATTTATCTAGAGAGTCCAGAGAATTGTCCGAGACTGGTTTGGTTCCGATCGTGCGAAAAACCTAGGACTAGTTCGCAAAAGTAGGTTTTTAACATATTCACGAATAATTAATGAACGGTTTGATTGACAGCCATGGTTCTTGAGGCAAAGTTGTTCAGGATGAGGAGATCTATCAAATGATATGCATTTTGTGCTGATATGTGTAACACCACGTGATTACAGAGCCGTAAAACTCGTTAGCACCAACTAGTGGCCGATTTCTTTCAAAATTCTTACAGATCTCTTGGGCCATGAGTCGAACATGCCTACCGAGTTTTGTTCCGATTGGCCTCCGTTAACCTTGTCTAATAGGTGCTCAAATTTCATTGGCCGATGGCGGCCATGTTTTTTGAGATACGCCAATGTCCTCATAGACATACATGGCACCTTGGACCAAGACACTGCATACCAATTTTCAAGTCAATCGGACTAACGGTCAGGTGGTCATAGCCCTTTTCATGTTTTTTTCATGTTATAGCGCCACCTAGTGTTCAATCGTCGCGATTGTTTTACTGTGACCCAAGATTGAACTCATACACATGTGTACCGAGTTTGGTGAAGATACCTCATTTACTTATTGAGTTATAGCCCTTTTAGTAAAATAGGCTCCTCCCACAACATTAGTTTTGCGCCCCCTAGCAACCATGAATCGAAATTTCAACTTTTTTTCTATAATTATTGATATACAGACTCCAGAGAACATTTCTGCACTGGTTTGGTTCCGATTGGACAAAAAACCTAGGACTAGTTCGCAAAAGTATGTTTTTGACAAAATTCAAAATGGCGGAAAAATTTGCATACCGGAAATGAAATCGGAGATATACGTTTTGTTCTTCATGGATCCAGCTTTCCAATGATATAAGACACTTGAGTCTACGACATACGGTCTAGGAGTTATGAGCAGTTTCGCGCTTTTGGTTGCTATAGCGCCACCTATGGGCCAATTGGGGTCATACTCTCTGAACCTCTCCTCGATTTTTGTACTACCATTTGGCAAAGTTTCAAGTCTCCAGCACTTACGGTTTAGGCTGCACAATGCGTTTTACGGCAGAAGAAAAATAATAAAAATCAGCACAATTACAATAGGGTTTCAGCACTTCGTGCTTGAACCCCTAATAAAAATCAGTACAATTACAATAGGTGTTCAGCACTTCGTGCTTGAACCCCTAAAAATCAGTACAATTACAATAGGGTTTCAGCACTTCGTGCTTGAACCCCTAAAAATCAGTACAATTACAATAGGGTTTCAGCACTTCGTGCTTGAACCCCTAATAATAAGTTTAAATAGGATTTCAATATGTTGGCTCTCTCAAGCCAACTTAACTAGATGCGAAAGTTCGTCGAGACAAACTTTAAGTTGGCTTGAGAAAGTTTGGACCAGAAAGTTTTTTGCTAGGCGGTTGCTAGGGTATTCTGAGTGGTTGCCAGGCAGTTGCTAGGATATTTCTGGTGGTTGCTAGGGTCTTTTGGGTGGTTGCTAGGCGGTTGCTAGGGTATTTTGGGTGGTTGCTAGGGTGTTCTGGGTGGTTGCTAGGCGGTTGCTAGGGTGTTCTGGGTGGTTACTAGGGTGTTTTGGGTGGTTGCTAGGCGGTTGCTAGGATATTTTGGGTGGTTGCTAGGGTCTTTTGGGTGGTTGATAGGCGGTTGCTAGGGTATTTTAGGTGGTTGCTAGGGTATTTTAGGTGGTTGCTAGGGTATTCTGGGTGGTTGCTAGGCGGTTGCTAGGGTATTTTGGGTGGTTGCTAGGGTCTTTTGGGTAGTTGCTAGGCGGTTTCTAAGATATTTTCGGTGGTTGCTAGGGTGTTCTGGGTGGTTGCTAGGCGGTTGCTAGGGTATTTTGGGTGGTTGCTAGGGTGTTCTGGGTGGTTGCTAGGTGGTTGCTAGGGTGTTCTGGGTGGTTACTAGGGTGTTCTGGGTGGTTGCTAGGCGGTTGCTAGGATATTTTGGATGGTTGCTAGGGTATTTTGGGTGGTTGCTAGGCGGTTGCTAGGGTATTTTGGGTGGTTGCTAAGGTGTTCTGGGTGGTTGCTATGGTGTTCTAAGGTATTTTGGGTGGTTGATAGGGTGTTCTGAGTGGTTGCTATGGTGTTGCTAGGGTGTTCTAAGGTATTTTGGGTGGTTGCTAGGGTGTTCTGGGTGGTTGTTAGGCAGTTGCTAGGGTGTTCTGAGTGGTTGCTATGGTGTTGCTAGGCGGTTGCTAGGGTATTCTGGGTGGTTGCTATGGTGTTGCTAGGCGGTTGGTAGTTGTCAAAGATGGTTTATATGGAGTTAATAACGAGTGCCTTCAGTACGGCACTCGGCCTGCGGCCTCGTGCCTATGGCCGAATAGGCACAAGCATGGAGCGATATCGCAAGGCCATGAGAGTAAAATTGCTTTAAAAAATAAAAAAATAATAAAAAAATGTTTTTTTTTTGGTTTAGGGTGGTTGCTAGGGAGCTCTTAGTGGTTGCTAGGGTGCTGAAACTGGTTGCTAGGGTGTGGCTATGAAGATTTTAGGCCATTACTTATTGGTTGCTTGATAATATAAATCCTCTGAGGGAGAGAGAGAGGGAGAGACGCAGGGCTGTCAGGCCCTTTGGAGTCTGTGTGTGTGAAAACGGCAGTTTGGATTCAAATGTTTTTAGAACTCCCCAATGTAAGTCAATGGGAGTTTTTCCGAGTTTTGATCGTCATTTTTAGGAAAACCGTAAGTCCGATCAGTCTGAAAAGATATAGCAACGCGAGTCAGATCAGTTTGAGTGTCTGAGCCGAGTTTGGAGTATGTAGAGTTAAAGCTCTAGGAGGAGTTTCATATAGAAATTTTAGTCTCGGAATAATAATAATAACTAGATGCGAAAGTTCGTCGAGACAAACTTTAAGTTGGCTTGAGAAAGTTTGGACCAGAAAGTTTTTTGCTAGGCAGTTGCTAGGGTATTCTGAGTGGTTGCTAGGCGGTTGCTAGGATATTTCTGGTGGTTGCTAGGGTCTTTTGGGTGGTTGCTAGGCGGTTGCTAGGGTGTTTTGGGTGGTTGCTAGGGTGTTCTGGGTGGTTGCTAGGCGGTTGCTAGGGTGTTCTGGGTGGTTACTAGGGTGTTCTGGGTGGTTGCTAGGCGGTTGCTAGGATATTTTGGGTGGTTGCTAGGGTCTTTTGGGTGGTTTATAGGCGGTTGCTAGGGTATTTTAGGTGGTTGCTAGGGTATTTTAGGTGGTTGCTAGGGTATTCTGGGTGGTTGCTAGGCGGTTGCTAGGGTATTTTGGGTGGTTGCTAGGGTCTTTTGGGTAGTTGCTAGGCGGTTTCTAAGATATTTTCGGTGGTTGCTAGGGTCTTTTGGGTGGTTGCTAGGCGGTTGCTAGGGTATTTTGGGTGGTTGCTAGGGTGTTCTGGGTGGTTGCTAGGCGGTTGTAGGGTGTTCTGGGTGGTTGCTAGGCGGTTGCTAGGATATTTTGGGTGGTTGCTAGGGTGTTCTGGGTGGTTGTTAGGCAGTTGCTAGGGTGTTCTGAGTGGTTGCTATGGTGTTGCTAGGCGGTTGCTAAGGTATTCTGGGTGGTTGCTAGGCGGTTGCTAGGGTGTTCTGGGTGGTTGCTATGGTGTTGCTAGGCGGTTGCTAGGGTATTTTGGGTGGTTGCTAGGCGGTTGCTAGGGTGTTCTGGGTGGTTGCTATGGTGTTGCTAGGCGGTTGCTAAGGTATTCTGGGTGGTTGCTAGGCGGTTGCTAGGGTGTTCTGGGTGGTTGCTATGGTGTTGCTAGGCGGTTGCTAGGGTGTTCTGGGTTGTTGCTAGGCAGTTGCTAGGTGTTCTGGGTGGTTGCTAGGCAGTTGCTAGGTGTTCTGGGGGGTTGCTAGGCAGTTGCTAGGGTGTTCTGGGTGGTTGCTAGGGTATATTTGGTGGTTACTAGAGCATTTCTAGATGTTGCTAGGGTGTTCAAGATGGTTGCTAAGGTATTTTTGGTAGTTGCTATGGTGTTACTAGGTGGTTGGTAGTTGTCAAAGATGGTTACTATGGAGTTTTTATAGAGTTCTTAAAATCTTTAATAACGAGTGCCTTCAGTACGGCACTCGGCCTGCGGCCTCGTGCCTATGGCCGAATAGGCACAAGCATGGAGCAATATCGCAAGGCCACGAGTGTAATATTGCGTTAAAAAATACAAAAAAATGTAAAAAAATTTTTTTTTTGGTTTAGGGTGGTTGCTAGGGAGCTCTTAGTGGTTGCTAGGATGCTGAAACTGGTTGCTATGGTGTGGCTATGAAGATTTTAGGCCATTACTTATTGGTTGCTTGATAATATAAATCCTCTGAGGGAGAGAGAGAGGGAGAGACGCAGGGCTGTCAGGCCCTTTGGAGTCTGTGTGTGTGAAAACGGCAGTTTGGATTCAAATGTTTTTAGAACTCCCCAATGTAAGTCAATGGGAGTTTTTCCGAGTTTTGATCGTCATTTTTAGGAAAACCGTAAGTCCGATCAGTCTGAAAAGATATAGCAACGCGAGTCAGATCAGTTTGAGTGTCTGAGCCGAGTTTGGAGTATGTAGAGTTAAAGCTCTAGGAGGAGTTTCATATAGAAATTTTAGTCTCGGAATAATAATAATAACTAGAATGTACATTTCCTGAAGAAAATGTGAAGTGGTGCTTGCAGTGGCAAAACTCGCCACTCGGTTGCTAGAGTGTGGTACATGATTGCATACGAGCCAACAAACATGTCTGTACGATGTTCTGGTGCTGAGATATGGCTTATTCATGTTGTTCAGGTGGTTGTTAGGGTGTTGCTAGGGTGTTCTGTGTGGTTGCTAGGGCTTTGCTAGGTGGTTGCTAGGGTGTTCTGGGTGGTTGCTATGGTGTTGCTAGGCGGTTGCTAGGGTATTCTGGGTGGTTGCTAGGGCGTTGCTAGGGTATTCTGGGTGGTTGCTATGGTGTTGCTAGGCGGTTGCTAGGGTATTCTGGGTGGATGCTAGGCGGTTGCTAGGGTATTCTTGGTGGTTGCTAGGGCATTGCTAGGCAGTTGCTAGGGTGTTCTGGGTGGTTGCTATGATGTTGCTAGGCGGTTGCTAGGGTATTATGGGTGGTTGCTAGGCGGTTGCTAGGGTATTCTTGGTGGTTGCTAGGCAGTTGCTAGGGTGTTCTGGGTGGTTGCTATGGTGTTGCTAGGCGGGTGCTAGGGTATTCTGGGTGGTTGCTACGGCGTTGCTAGGCAGTTGCTAGGGTGTTCTGGGTGGTTGCTATGGTGTTGCTAGGCGGTTGCTAGGGTATTCTGGGTGGTTGCTAGGGCGTTGCTAGGCAGTTGCTAGGGTATTCAGGGTGGTTGCTAGGCGGTTGCTAGGGTATTCTTGGTGGTTGCTAGGGCGTTGCTAGGCAGTTGCTAGGGTGTTCTGGGTGGTTGCTATGGTGTTGCTAGGCGGTTGCTAGGGTATTCTGGGTTGTTGCTAGGGCGTTGCTAGGCAGTTGCTAGGGTGTTCTGGGTGGTTGTTATGGTGTTGCTAGGCGGTTGCTAGGGTATTCTGGGTGTTTGCTAGGGCGTTGCTAGGCAGTTGCTAGGGTATTCTGGGTGGTTGCTATGGTGTTGCTAGGCGGTTGCTAGGGTATTCTGGGTGGTTGCTATGGTGTTGCTAGGTGGTTGCTAGGGTATTCTGGGTGGTTGCTAGGCGGTTGCTAGGGTTTTCTTGGTGGTTGCTATGCAGTTGCTAGGGTATTCTGGGTGGTTGCTAGGTCGTTGCTAGGCAGTTGCTAGGGTGTTCTGGGTGGTTGCTATGGTGTTGCTAGGCAGTTGCTATGGTATTCTGGGTGGATGCTAGGGCGTTGCTAGGGTGTTCTGGGTGGTTGCTAGGCAGTTGCTAGGTGTTCTGGGTGGTTACTAGGCAGTTGCTAGGTGTTCTGGGTGGTTGCTAGGCAGTTGCTAGGATGTTCTGGGTGGTTGCTAGAGTTTTTTGGTGGTTACTAGAGCATTTCTAGACGTTGCTAGGGTGTTCAGGGTGGTTGCTAAGGTATTTTTGTTAGTTGCTATGGTGTTACTAGGTGGTTGGTAGTTGTCAAATATGGTTACTATGGAGTTTTTATAGAGTTGTTAAAATCTTGAATAACGAGTGCCTTCAGTACGGCACTCGGCCTGCGGCCTCCTGCCTATGGCCGAATAGGCACAAGCATGGAGCGATATCGCAAGGCCACGAGAGTAAAATTGCTTTAAAAAATAATTTTTTTTTAAAAAAATGGTTTTTTTTGGTTTAGGGTGGTTGCTAGGGAGCTCTTAGTGGTTGCTAGGGTGCTGAAACTGGTTGCTAGGGTGTGGCTATGAAGATTTTAGGCCATTACTTATTGGCTGCTTGATAATATAAATCCTCTGAGGGAGAGAGAGAGGGAGAGACGCAGGGCTGTCAGGCCCTTTGGAGTCTGTGTGTGTGAAAACGTCGGTTGGGATTCAAATATTTTTAGAACTCCCAATGTAAAGTCAATGGGACTTTTTTGGCCGCTTTTTCGTCCGCTGTGCGAACATCGTACACCCGATCGCTTAGAAAAGTCATAGCACACCTCTCCTCAATGAGCCGCTCGATTTGACGCCTCACTCAGGGGTCTGTGACAAACGGTGCGGGGCGCATTACGCGCCAAACTTTTGTCCAGAATAATAAAAAGAAGTAAAAGAATAATAATAAGTATGAGCAATAACAATAGTGATGCTTTCAAAAAAGCACCACTAACTAGAATGTACATTTCCTGAAGAAAATGTGAAGTGGTGCTTGCAGTGGCAAAACTCTCCACTCGGTTGCTAGGGTGTTGTACATGATTGCATTCGAGCCAACAACCATGTCTGTACGATGTTGTGGAGCTGAAATATGGCTTCTATATGTTGCAATATGGTTGCTAGGTGTCTCTAAATGGTTGCTAGGGTGTGAATACACAGTTACCATGGTGATATTTACAGACTGTTTTACAACTGAAACTAATGAGCCAACCCCCATCTCTATACAATATTCTGACGCAGAGATGTAGGTCTTGTAAAATGGTTGCTAGGGTACTCTGTTTGGTTGCTATGGAGTTGCTTGGCAGCTACTAATGATGAAACTGCAAAGGCTTCTTGTCAGTATGAATGATATAAACCAACTCCCATCTCTATACGATGTTCTGATGCAGAGATATACATTTTGCTAAACGGTTACTAGGGTACTCTGTTTGGTTGCTATGGAGTGGTTTGGCAGCTGCCAATGATGCATTTCCAAAGGCTTCTTGTCAGTATGAATGATATAAACCAACTCCCATGCCTCTGTGACATTCAGAATGGAAGATATCCCTCTTTGGATTTTGGTTGCTAGGGTACTCTGTTTGGTTGCTAGGGAGTGGCTTATCAGCTGCCAATCATGAAACTCCAAAGGCTGCTTGTCAGTATGAATGATATAAACCAACTCCCATGCCTCTACGACATTCAGAATGGAAGATATGCCTCTTTGGATTTTGGTTGCTAGGGTACTCTGTTTGGTTGCTATGGAGTGGCTTGGCAGCTGCCAATGATGAAACTGCAAAGGCTTCTTGTCACTATGAATGATATAAACCAACTCCCTTGCCTCTGCGACATTCAGAATGGAAGATATCCCTCTTTGGATTTTGGTTGCTACGGTACTCTGTTTGGTTGCTAGGGAGTGGCTTGTCAGCTGCCAATCATGAAACTCCAAAGGCTTCTTGTCAGTATGAATGATATAAATCAACTCCCATGCCTCTGTGACATTCAGAATGGAAGATATCCCTCTTTGGATTTTGGTTGCTAGGGTACTCTGTTTGGTTGCTAGGGAGTTGCTTGTCAGCTGCCAATCATGAAACTCCAAAGGCTGCTTGTCAGTATTAATGATATAAACCAACTCCCATGCCTCTGTGACATTCAGAATGGAAGATATCCCTCTTTGGATTTTGGTTGCTAGGGTACTCTGTTTGGTTGCTAGGGAGTGGCTTGTCAGCTGCCAATCATGAAACTCCAAAGGCTTCTTGTCACTATGAATGATATAAACCAACTCCCATGCCTCTGTGACATTCAGAATGGAAGATATCCCTCTTTGGATTTTGGTTGCTAGGGTACTCTGTTTGGTTTCTATGGAGTGGCTTGGCAGCTGCCAAAGATGCAATTCCAAAGGCTGCTTGTCACTATGAATGATATAAACCAACTCCCATGCCTCTGCGACATTCAGAATGGAAGATATGCCTCTTTGGATTTTGGTTGCTAGGGTACTCTGTTTGGTTGCTAGGGAGTGGCTTGTCAGCTGCCAATGATGAAATTCCAAAGGCTTCTTGTCAGTATGAATGATATAATCCAACTCCCATGCCTCTGTGACATTCAGAATGGAAGATATGCCTCTTTGGATTTTGGTTGCTATGGTACTCTGTTTGGTTGCTATGGAGTTACTTGGCAGCTGCCAATGATGCAATTCCAAAGGCTTCTTGTCACTATGAATGATATAAACCAACTCCCATGCCTCTGTGACATTCAGAATGGAAGATATCCCTCTTTGGATTTTGGTTGCTAGGGTACTCTGTTTGGTTGCTAGGGAGTGTCTTGGCAGCTGCCAATCATGAAACTCAAAGGCTGCTTGTCAGTATGAATGATATAAACCAACTCCCATGCCTCTGCGACATTCAGAATGGAAGATATCCGTCTTTGGATTTTGGTTGCTAGGGTAATCTGTTTGGTTGCTAGGGAGTGGCTTGTCAGCTGCCAATCATGAAACTCCAAAGGCTTCTTGTCACTACGAATGATATAAACCAACTCCCATGCCTCTGCATTATTCAGAATGGGAGATATCCTTCTTTGGATTTTGGTTGCTAGGGTACTCTGTTTGGTTGCTATGGAGTGACTTGGCAGCTGCCATTTATGAAACTGCAAAGGCTTCTTGTCACTATGAATGATATAAACCAACTCCCATTTATCTGTGACATTCAGAATGGAAGATATCCCTCTTTGAATTTTGGTTGCTAGGGTACTCTGTTTGGTTGCTAGGGAGTGGCTTGTCAGCTGCCAATCATGAAACTCCAAAGGCTTCTTGTCACTATGAATGATATAAACCAACTCCCATGCCTCTGTGACATTCAGAATGGAAGATATCCCTCTTTGTATTTTGGTTGCTAAGGTGCTCGACAATGGTTGCTAGGGCGGGGCTTGGAAGTGTTGAGGTGATTCATGATTGGCTGTTTGCTGCCCCGAGTCAAATGAGACCACCCCCACGTTTCTATGACAATTCAGTCTGGAGATATCTCTTTGAACTCTTTCAATGGAAGTCTATGGAACTTGTTGCTAAGGGGCTCTAAATGGTTGCTAGGGCGTGGCTTGATAGCTTCACAATGATCCTGAGAGACTGATTGGTCGTCTGAGTAAAATGAGGCCTCCCCCTTGTCTCTATGACACTGTGATCCAGAGCTACGTTCAATACAAAGTCCCTATGCAATTTACCATAGTAGGAAAAGCATGTGTGTTTCATGGGACGTTCCTTCCCCATAGTAAGTCAATGGGGCAACTTTGGGCATCTCCTGCCCCCCAGGGGTGCAACTTTTACCCCATTGTGAGGTATGTTCTTACAGAGCCTGTTAGCCTCTTCAAATGTGGCAAATCACACGTTTCTGCGAAATCCTCGCTCAGAGCTACGTGTGGTCAAAGTTCGTCTCAATGTTAAGTCAATGGGACTTTTTTGGCCGCTTTTTCGCCCCTGGGGCGAACACCGCACCCCCGATCGCTTATAAAAGTCATAGCACACCTCTCCTTAATGAGCCGGTTGATTTGACACCTCACTCAGGGGTCTGTGACAAACGGTGCGGGGCGAGTTACGCGCCAAACTTTTGTCCAGAATAATAAAAAGAATAATAATAAGTATGAGCAATAACAATAGTGATGCCTTGCTTTCAGCAAGCACCACTAATAATAATAACTAGATGCGAAAGTTCGTCGAGACAAACTTTAAGTTGGCTTGAGAAAGTTTGGACCATAAAGTTTGAAAAAGTTTAAAGTAGTTTAAAGTTTAAAGTAGTTTAAAGTTTAATTTAGTTTAAAGTGTAAATTAGTTGAAAGTTTAAAATAGTTTGAAGTTTAATTTAGTTTAAAGTTTCAATTAGTTGAAAGTTTAAAATAGTTTGAAGTTTAATTTAGTTTAAAGTTTAAAATAGTTGAAAGTTTAAAGTAGTTTGAAGTTTAATTTAGTTTAAAGTTTAAATTAGTTGAAAGTTTAAAATAGTTTGAAGTTTAATTTAGTTTAAAGTTTCAATTAGTTGAAAGTTTAAAATAGTTTGAAGTTTAATTTAGTTTAAAGTTTAAAATAGTTGAAAGTTTAAAGTAGTTTGAAGTTTAATTTAGTTTAAAGTTTAAATTAGTTGAAAGTTTAAAATAGTTTGAAGTTTAATTTAGTTTAGTTTAGGGTGTTCTGGGTGGTTGCTATGGTGTTGCTAGGCGGTTGCTAGGGTATTCTGGGTGGTTGCTAGGGTGTTGCTAAGCGGTTGCTAGGGTATTTTGGGTGGTTGCTAGGGTGTTGCTAGGCGGTTGCTAAGGTATTTTGGGTGGTTGCTAGGGTGTTCTGGGTGGTTGCTAGGCGGTTGCTAGGGTGTTATGGGTGGTTTCTAGGGTATTCTGGTTGGTTGCTAGGGTGTTCTGGGTGGTTGCTAGGCGGTTGCTAGGGTGTTTTAGTGGTTGCTATGGTGTTGCTAGGCGGTTGCTAGGGTGTTCTGGGTGGTTGCTAGGGTGTTGCTAGGCGGTTGCTAGGGTATTCTGGGTGGTTGCTAGGCGGTTGCTAGGGTGTTCTGGGTGGTTGCTATGCTGTTGCTAGACGGTTGCTAGGGTATTCTGGGTGGTTGCTAAGTGGTTGCTAGGGTGTTTTGGGTGGTTGCTAGGCGGTTGCTAGGGTGTTCTGGGTGGTTGCTATGGTGTTGCTAGGCGGTTGCTAAGGTATTCTGGGTGGTTGCTAGGCAGTTGCTAGGGTGTTCTGAGTGGTTGCTATGCTGTTGCTAAGGTGTTCTGGGTGGTTGCTAGGCGGTTGCTAGGGTGTTCTGGGTGGTTGCTATGGTGTTGCTAGGCGGTTGCTAGGGTATTCTGGGTGGTTGCTAGGCGGTTGCTAGGGTGTTCTGGGTGGTTGCTATGGTGTTGCTAGGCGGTTGCTAGGGTGTTCTGGGTGGTTGCTATGATGTTGCTAGGCGGTTGCTAAGGTATTCTGGGCGGTTGCTAGGCAGTTGCTAGGGTGTTCTGGGCGGTTGCTATGGTGTTGCTAGGTGGTTGGTAGTTGTCACAGATGGTTACTATGGAGTTTTTATAGAGTCCTTAGCATGATCTTGGTATGATTTAGCACTTAACTAATTGATATTAGCATGTAGCTATTCACTGCTAGCATGTGTAGCATGTTGGAAGTGCTGTTTGCTAGCATGAGTCAAAAGAGCCAAACCTCATCTCTATACGATGTTCTGATACAGAGATATAGGTCTTGCAAAACGGTTGCTAGGGTACTCAAGTTTGGTTGCTATGGAGTTGCTTGGGAGCTTGAAGCTTTAAACTTAAAACGTTTAAAGTGGTTTGAAGTTTAAAGTAGTTTACGAGTTTTGAGTTTACAAGTTTAAATGAGTTTAGAGTTTAAGTTTAAATGAGTTTAGTGTGTGTGTGTGTGTGTGTGTGTGTGTGTTCACACACACACACACACACACTCAGAGTTTATGAGTTTAGAGTTTATAAGTGTATAAATTGATGAGTTTATAAGTGTAAGAGTTTTTGAGTTTAGAGTTTATAAGTTTTAAATGAGTTTAGAGTTTATAAGTTTAAATGAGTTTAGAGTTTATAAGTTTAAATGAGTTTAAGAGTTCAGAGTTTATTAATTTATGAGTTTAAGAGTTCATAAGTCTATGAATTCATGAGTTTATAAGTTAATTAGTTTATAAGTGTATGAGTTTAGAGTTCATTAGTTTAAATGAGTCTCATTGGCTAATATAGTATATAGAACGGCAGTTTGGTTTAGTCTTCAAGGTATTTTGATTTGAATTTTCGTCGGTTGGTGAGTTTGAATCTAAATTTGAATTTTTTAGAACTCCCCAATGCAAGTCAATGGGAGTTTTTCCGAGTTTTGATCGTCATTTTTAGGAAAACCGTAAGTCCGATCAGTCTGAAAAGATATAGCACACTTGGTCAGATCAGTTTGAGTGTCTGAGCCGAGTTTGGAGTATGTAGAGTTAAAGCTCTAGGAGGAGTTTCATATAGAAATTTTAGTCTCGGAATAATAATAATAACTAGATGCGAAAGTTCGTCGAGACAAACTTTAAGTTGGCTTGAGAAAGTTTGGACCAGAAAGTTTTTTGCTAGGCGGTTGCTAGGGTATTCTGCGTGGTTGCTAGGCGGTTGCTAGGATATTTCTGGTGGTTGCTAGGGTCTTTTGGGTGGTTGCTAGGCGGTTGCTAGGGTATTTTGGGTGGTTGCTAGGGTGTTCTGGGTGGTTGCTAGGCGGTTGCTAGGGTGTTCTGGTTGGTTGCTAGGGTGTTGTTAGGCGGTTGCTAGGGTGTTCTGGGTGGTTGCTATGGTGTTGCTAGGCGGTTGCTAAGGTGTTCTGGGTGGTTGCTAGGGTGTTGCTAGGCGGTTGCTAGGGTATTCTGGGTGGTTGCTAGGCGGTTGCTAGGGTGTTCTGGGTGGTTGCTATGCTGTTGCTAGACGGTTGCTAGGGTATTCTGGGTGGTTGCTAAGTGGTTGCTAGGGTGTTTTGGGTGGTTGCTAGGCGGTTGCTAGGGTGTTCTGGGTGGTTGCTATGGTGTTGCTAGGCGGTTGCTAAGGTATTCTGGGTGGTTGCTAGGCAGTTGCTAGGGTGTTCTGAGTGGTTGCTATGCTGTTGCTAAGGTGTTCTGGGTGGTTGCTAGGCGGTTGCTAGGGTGTTCTGGGTGGTTGCTATGGTGTTGCTAGGCGGTTGCTAGGGTATTCTGGGTGGTTGCTAGGCGGTTGCTAGGGTGTTCTGGGTGGTTGCTATGGTGTTGCTAGGCGGTTGCTAGGGTGTTCTGGGTGGTTGCTATGATGTTGCTAGGCGGTTGCTAAGGTATTCTGGGCGGTTGCTAGGCAGTTGCTAGGGTGTTCTGGGCGGTTGCTATGGTGTTGCTAGGTGGTTGGTAGTTGTCACAGATGGTTACTATGGAGTTTTTATAGAGTCCTTAGCATGATCTTGGTATGATTTAGCACTTAACTAATTGATATTAGCATGTAGCTATTCACTGCTAGCATGTGTAGCATGTTGGAAGTGCTGTTTGCTAGCATGAGTCAAAAGAGCCAAACCTCATCTCTATACGATGTTCTGATACAGAGATATAGGTCTTGCAAAACGGTTGCTAGGGTACTCAAGTTTGGTTGCTATGGAGTTGCTTGGGAGCTTGAAGCTTTAAACTTAAAACGTTTAAAGTGGTTTGAAGTTTAAAGTAGTTTACGAGTTTTGAGTTTACAAGTTTAAATGAGTTTAGAGTTTAAGTTTAAATGAGTTTAGTGTGTGTGTGTGTGTGTGTGTGTGTGTGTTCACACACACACACACACACACTCAGAGTTTATGAGTTTAGAGTTTATAAGTGTATAAATTGATGAGTTTATAAGTGTAAGAGTTTTTGAGTTTAGAGTTTATAAGTTTTAAATGAGTTTAGAGTTTATAAGTTTAAATGAGTTTAGAGTTTATAAGTTTAAATGAGTTTAAGAGTTCAGAGTTTATTAATTTATGAGTTTAAGAGTTCATAAGTCTATGAATTCATGAGTTTATAAGTTAATTAGTTTATAAGTGTATGAGTTTAGAGTTCATTAGTTTAAATGAGTCTCATTGGCTAATATAGTATATAGAACGGCAGTTTGGTTTAGTCTTCAAGGTATTTTGATTTGAATTTTCGTCGGTTGGTGAGTTTGAATCTAAATTTGAATTTTTTAGAACTCCCCAATGCAAGTCAATGGGAGTTTTTCCGAGTTTTGATCGTCATTTTTAGGAAAACCGTAAGTCCGATCAGTCTGAAAAGATATAGCACACTTCGTCAGATCAGTTTGAGTGTCTGAGCCGAGTTTGGAGTATGTAGAGTTAAAGCTCTAGGAGGAGTTTCATATAGAAATTTTAGTCTCGGAATAATAATAATAACTAGATGCGAAAGTTCGTCGAGACAAACTTTAAGTTGGCTTGAGAAAGTTTGGACCAGAAAGTTTTTTGCTAGGCGGTTGCTAGGGTATTCTGCGTGGTTGCTAGGCGGTTGCTAGGATATTTCTGGTGGTTGCTAGGGTCTTTTGGGTGGTTGCTAGGCGGTTGCTAGGGTATTTTGGGTGGTTGCTAGGGTGTTCTGGGTGGTTGCTAGGCGGTTGCTAGGGTGTTCTGGTTGGTTGCTAGGGTGTTGTTAGGCGGTTGCTAGGGTGTTCTGGGTGGTTGCTATGGTGTTGCTAGGCGGTTGCTAAGGTATTCTGGGTGGTTGCTAGGTGGTTGCTAGGGTATTCTGGGTGGTTGCTATGGTGTTGCTAGGCGGTTGCTAGGGTGTTCTGGGTGGTTGTTATGGTGTTGCTAGGATGTTCTGGGTGGTTGCTAGGCGGTTGCTAGGGTGTTGCTAGGCGGTTGCTAGGGTGTTCTGGGTAGTTGCTATGGTGTTGCTAGGCGGTTGCTAAGGTATTCTGGGTGGTTGCTAGGCGGTTGCTAGGGTGTTGTTAGGCAGTTGCTAGGGTGTTCTGGGTGGTTGCTATGGTGTTGCTAAGGTATTATGGGTGGTTGCTAGGCGGTTGCTAGGGTGTTCTGGGTAGTTGCTATGGTGTTCTGGGTGGTTGCTAGGCGGTTGCTAGGGTGTTGTTAGGCGGTTGCTAGGGTGTTCTGGGTGGTTGCTATGGTGTTGCTAAGGTATTCTGGGTGGTTGCTAGGCGGTTGCTAGGGTGTTCTGGGTGGTTGTTATGGTGTTGCTAGGTGGTTTATTGAGTTTATAAGTTAATTAGTTTATAAGTGTATGAGTTTAGAGTTCATTAGTTTAAATGAGTCTCATTGGCTAATATAGTATATAGAACGGCAGTTTGGTTTAGTCTTCAAGGTATTTTGATTTGAAAAGAGCCAAACCTCATCTCTATACGATGTTCTGATACAGAGATATAGGTCTTGCAAAACGGTTGCTAGGGTACTCAAGTTTGGTTGCTATGGAGTTGCTTGGGAGCTTGAAGCTTTAAACTTCAAACCTAACTCACTCACACACACACAGACAAGCTCATTAACACACACACACACTCACGCACATAGACACACACTCTCTCTCACACACACACACACACACACACACACTCAGAGTTTATATGAGTTTAGAGTTTACAAGTGTACAAGTTTTTGAGTTAAGAGTTTATAAGTTTAAATGAGTGTGTACGAGTTTTTGAGTTTACACACACACACTCACACATAGACACACACGCTCTCTCTCTCTCTCTCTCTCACACACACACGTTTTGAATTTAGAGTTCATTAGTTTAATAAACTCTGCAGCATATTTTGAATTTTTTAGAGGATTTGGCATATCTGAATTTAAAAGAGTGTCCTTCCCACATACATTGGAGTAAATAGATAAAAATGGTCTCATTTTACAGAAAACACTCTGAATTTTAACACAGTGGTGGAATATTGCATATATTATATTGTATAAATTCACAATTGTATGATAAACACATATAAAAAGTCATTTTTTGATACTGTTTTTAATTAATATTTTATATATATAAAAAAAAATTTTTGACCTTTTTTTTCTATGTCCCTTTAAAAAGTTTCTTTTGATTCCACTAGGTGGCAGTAAACAGGGGAAAAAAGATTTTTCTTGATATCACCTTCTAAAAAAAAGTTATTGAGATTTATCTGAAAGGAGTCACTGGTGTCTCCAAGTCTACTTTTACGGTGTACATTTTTTATTTCTGAAACAAAAGAGCATACCTGAATTTAAAAGAGCGTCCTACCCACATACATTGGAGTAAATGGAAAAAAATGGTCTCATTTTACAGGAAACACTCTAAATTTTAACACAGTGGTGGAATATTGCATATATATTTATTGTATTTATTAAAAATTTTATGATAAACAAGGATAAAAAGTCAGATTTTGATTAATTTAAAAAAAAAAGTTTTTATTTGAGTCTGTAATTTAGGACCTGTTTGGTGTATTTCCCTGCAGAAGGTTTCTTTTGAATCATCTAGGTGGCAGTGAATAGACAAAAAAAGAATGATCTTTCTATCCCCTTCTTAAAAGTTATTGAGATTTAACTGAAAGGAGTCACTAGCGTCTCCAAGTCTACATTTACAGTCTCCATTTTTGATTGCTAAAAGAATTGTGAATACCTGAATTTAAAAGAGCGTCCTACCCACATACATTGGAGTAAATGGATAAAAATGATCTCATTTTACAGAAAACACTCTACATTTTAACCCAGTGGTGGATAATGTCATATATTTTATTGTATTTATTCACAATTCTATGATAAACAAGGATGAAAAGTCAGATATTGATTAATTTTTAAAAAAAAGTTTTTATTTGAGAGTCTGTAATTTAGGACCCGTTTGGTGTATTTCCCTGCGGAAGGTTTCTTTTGAATCATCTAGGTGGCAGTGAATAGACAAAAAAAGAATGATCTTTCTATCCCCTTCTTAACAAAAGTTATTGAGATTTAACTGAAAGGAGTCACTAGCGTCTCCAAGTCTACATTTACAGTCTCCATTTTTGATTGTTAAAAGAATTGGGAATACCTGAATTTAAAAGAGCGTCCTACCCACATACATTGGAGTAAATGGATAAAAATGGTCTCATTTTACAGAAAACACTCTACATTTTAACCCAGTGGTGGATAATGTCATATATTTTATTGTATTTATTCACAATTCTATGATAAACAAGGATGAAAAGTCAGATATTGATTAATTTTTAAAAAAAAGTTTTTATTTGAGAGTCTGTAATTTAGGACCCGTTTGGTGTATTTCCCTGCGGAAGGTTTCTTTTGAATCATCTAGGTGGCAGTGAATAGACAAAAAAAGAATGATCTTTCTATCATCTTCTTAACAAAAGTTATTTAGCTTTAATTGAAGAAAGGCAATGTCTTCTCTGAAGTCTCCACGTTTACTCCATAAACCCAAATTATTCAAAGTGCAAAAACAGGCTTATTACCTGTAAAATACTATTTTTACCATGTTACA
The DNA here is from genome assembly GCA_022829085.1 of Abramis brama. Taxonomy (NCBI): domain Eukaryota; kingdom Metazoa; phylum Chordata; class Actinopteri; order Cypriniformes; family Leuciscidae; genus Abramis; species Abramis brama. The sequence continues at coordinate 26,375,216 of CM040773.1, read as the reverse complement.
TTTGACAAGAGAATAAACACTTTATCACCTAACTTAACCCATGTCATGTAATATATTAACAAAATAATGAAAAGTAGCAGAAAGTAGCAGTTCTTGTATTTTATTATACATAAAGATAATAAACTCCAAGAAAATAAATTAAATGTTTTAGAGAAAAATGTGCAAAAAACAGTGCAAAAACACAATATACTAATCTAAGATATAAAATAACTATATACAGCACATAGTAACTATAAAGAGTCAACAAGTTACTATAGAAGAAAAAGAAAAAAGGACACAAGTTTTTGTTTTTTGCAAACGTTGAAATATTGCAATAGTTGACGGAACTGCACATTATCCAGACGAGTGTCCATCAGTGTGCCATTTTCTAAAACAGTTTCTAGATGGCACCAAGCACAATGGTACATTGCACTTTGTACAGTACAATGGAGTCTTTACTTTGAGGCCTGAAAGTTTGCACAAAGCACAAATTCTCCTCCCACTTGCGGCATCTGACCCAAAGTACTCCGGACAACATTGCTCACCTGCTGCGGCAGATGTGGACGGCTCCGGGGCATGCGATGTGGACGGCTCCGGGGCATGCGATGTGGACGGCTCCGGGGCATCTGAGGTGCTGGATTGTGTAGCCAGCTCAGACACAAGCCTCTCCCTAAATTCCTTCTGGCTGAGTGGACTTTTGTTCTGGGATTTGCAGTGGTGCTGGTGCAGAATGAAACAGTTTACTACTGCAATGTCGACAAAATGGAAAAAAAAAGTCTTGTACCATTTCTTCGTTTTGTGCAGGACATTATAGTACCCGATGAGGGCATCCGACAGATCCACACCTCCCATGTGTTTATTGTAGTCCTTCACTGCTGCTGGAATCGGGACACTGTGCCTTTCCCATACACCTTCGGGACTCTTGACACGCCTGAGGACCTCATCACCATCATATGCCTTGTGCATTGTTGAACACATAGTCACCTCTCTTGTGTCCATCCACTTTACAAAGAGAAGCTTCCCGTCTCGAAGCCATCGAATGGTTCCCCTTTGGGCTCTGCGGCTGATGTCATTCGCCTTGGTTTTGGGGAAGCCCCGCCGGTTGGTCCGTATAGTGCCACACGCCAGAGTCTTCTTGGCAAGCAAGTCCGTAAAAAGGCATGGGCTCGTATAGAAATTGTCCATAAAAAGCTGGTAGCCTTTGCCGAGAAGTGACAGATCCAGAAGCTGCATTACAGAATCATAACTGAGCCCTTTTCCAGTGGCCAGGGAAGATTTGCCTTCATAAACGAAGAAGTTCCATGTGTAACCACAGGCAGAATCAGCCAGCACGAAGAGTTTGTAGCCCCACTTGGTCGGCTTGTCTTTCATGTACTGCTTGATGCCGATTCGCGCCCTTGAAGCCACCATCCTCTCATCCACTGCTAGCTGTCTGTCTGGATGGAAATAGGTTTTGCATGCCAAGACGATGTCATTGTACAGGGGCTTGATCTTGTGAAGTCTGTCGTAGGCTTCAGTTCCCACTTTTCTTGAGTTGTCTCGATCATCCTCAGGATTGCTAAGATGCAGGTTCCAAGAAATGGCCTGAAATCTGGACCTTGACATGACCGATTTTGGGAATGGTAGGCGATAAATTTCTTTACCAGACCAGTAATCAACGATGTTTTTTGCACCGAGGAGCCCCATGTAGATGACAAGTGCGATGTACTGATACAGTTCGTGTGCATTCAAAGGCAACCAAAGGAAACGTTTTCCAGCCTCCGCCCGCATTTGTGCAAAGGTGTTGGTGTTCTTCACAATGGTTTCCACCACAGAGCCTGTAAAGAAGAGCTGAAAGAGCTGCAGAGGGGAATAGATCCTGTCCATTACAAGCTGCG